>VICI01000514.1:0-36467 GCA_019593645.1 Akabosia matsudoensis | reverse complement strand
GTGCATTTAACTTGGAACGTCTCATGTAAAGCTTGCTTAGAAATATCATTGCGAATTGCGAATCAAACACTTCAGCGAAACAAGTCGTTCCGTGGTCTATTTGTGTATCACTTCTGCTCATCGCTCTTGACTAAGCTATAAAAATGTTATGTTATGGATACAGCCTGTAGACTGCGACCGGGTTAACAAACTTGTCTCGTATTTTCATGAGTAGTGTACTGAAGATGTAATATCCTATCAACACATGCAAAACTTTTTTTGTGTTACAAAAAGCAATGCAAGATATATGAATATTTATCTGTAAGAAATGTGAAACTGGTATCGAAAAATATACGAAATAAAACGTTTCTTGAAGTAAAGCGTATCAAAAGCCTGGCAGACCAGATATCTTATCAATATTTTGCGAATTGATGACCTCATTTTTCTGGTTAACAGGTCTTAAATATCTTTCCACAATTCGGCAAATGGATCCCTTACACATAATACATATACTCTTTTCTGTACGATAAAAGAAACTGCTATGAAGACGTGATACCAAAGCTAGCATTTCGATGTATTATGAACGACAGTTTATTGTAGCTGGTCCATTCCAACCACTTGCATTAAATCTTGTTTCTTCTAAGGAAAAATATAATTTTTGAAACGGTTTGTGAATAGTGTAGTATTGACGCATCCGGCTACTCCGTATATCCGAAGGTATAATTTCCCATACGTGTATTATATTACATTTGACTGAATTGTGATTCCTTTCGAAGTCCATATTTGTGACAAGGCGTGTTTCTTCTTAGAAATGGATACCGTTACAAGTGAGGAACGTTTCCGAGCCGACTTAACGGAAGCCGACGCCAATAAAACCAGAGAGGAACAAATAGTAGAAGTTCTTTGTCACGTTGGAAATGTTGTTGATACTGCTGACATGTTCCCTGACGAGGAAGAACGGGGAGAGGCTACGAGACGTATTACTGCATATCTGGCACAGTTGGAAGATGATACCCCTCAGATTCCAGGAGAAGCCCCCAAACTCCCATGGAAATATCGGGAGCTACTTTCTTACATTCGCAGGAATGACATGAAAAACTTCAAAGCAGTTGTGAAGAGACTTTATGAAGAAAGTTTGAAAGATGTTAATCGGGAAAGATACGAACAATGGAAAGCCCAATTCTTGAATGGTTACCTGCCAGAAAACGACAATGCACCCGATCCAAATTTGCACACACAAGCAGGTTTCCATGCACCGGAAGCGGCTTTGGTAACTAGAGACAGAGTTGTCCAAGTGGCAAATATTTCGACCAAATGGCTTTTGCGTCAGGTTTACAAAATACCTGAGTATATCAGGCCCGTTGACGCTACCAGTGCTCTTGATGAATTACTCGCATCACTCGGCTCAAATTGGGGACAGTTTTTCTCAACACTTGCAGTAAGTTTGGGTTCAGCTGGGGTAATAGCTATATACAATCTATGGTGTGCTAAAACTGGTCGGAAGACCATACAACGGGCTAAAAAGGACTTTATAGATAATTCGGCAGCACTTGTAGTCGGGAATCTAGCCGGCTATGGATGTCAACTTGCCCTGTCTCTCATTTTTGGACCGCTGGGTTTCTGGCTAGGTCTTGGGGTTCAAGTTGTGGTTGGATTCGTCGTTGGCGGTTTAACAAGATACAAGGTTAGTAACTGGACTTCGTCGTATTACAAAATTCCCCAAGTTGAAGATCTTGAGAAGGCATACAAGACCATTGGATTGACAAAAGCAGCCACCAACTCAGAGCTTAACAAGAAATGTCGTGAACTGTGCAGGCCCCTACACCCAGATAATTTACATCGGTCTGCAGATAACCTAGCCGATGAGCAAATTGAGGCTGCTGTTCAGAAATTCATCGAGATTCAAAACGCATACAAGTTCATAAAAACGATGCGGGAAGCTGACGAAGCCGGGAAGGACGTTCGTGAGAATCGTACTTGGCAAGAAAGTTTCATGCTTTTTGTCAAAAATTTCTTCGCAATTCGAAGACGCGAGTTTAGCAACGAAGAGTCGTTCATGAAAGAAATAGGCTTTGAGGTACTTGGGTTCCCTCCTTCAGATGTCTATGAGGAGCCGACTACGCAGCGTTCAAACGTTGACATAGATGCTCCACTACCAACTATCGGTATAACAACTGGAACTGACTACCATTCCGTTGCTAATCGATGGTGGGCTCAATTCTGGGCTATGGTTGGGAATCAGTAACTTTGACAACAAAATATTTTTTATTTAACGTTCTTTCATCAGTTGTGTAATAGCTATAAAAATTTTTATTTTTTTTTGTATTTCTTTATCAATCATTACGATTGCAAACTTTTGTAAATGGGACCAATGCATTCAAATTAAAGTATTTGTAATTTTTGAAAACGATTTTCAAGTTGGTGTTTTCGATGCGATAACGTTCAGCTACACAACTTTTATTCATTTCATAAGCGTCCGCATTAAAATAGGTGCTAATTGGCACACTATACTACAGATTGTGACAGAAGTAAATCCAAAGGGACAAATGGGCTACATATATGCAGAGGTAACATAATCATTTCTTAAGTCAATTGAAGTTTGCGTTGCTGTACCAGCAAAATCATAATTTATAATTTCATCAATACTTCTACATATACTGTAGCAAAATGTAAGACGCGATTCTCGCTCAAGGTCAAGCCGATCAATGAGTATGAGTCCAGAACTTTGTGCATTGTAAAAAGGAAGTGCTGAACATTTGCAGCAATGGCATCTCGACGAGTGACGAGAGAGAGAAATCTTGATGGAATAGAAATATACGTCGGACTCAAACCATACATCTTGTGAACTTTGAGTCTTGCTACCATTGGTGAATGTTTATAATATGAAGAGTTTATCAATTCTTATGCCTGTACTGATTCTATTTTACAACTAATTCTTGAAATACCTATTTATGTTTTCAAAATGAAAAAGAAATCGTGTTTTAAGAATAAGCTTGACACAAGTACTGTTTTGAGCTAACTTTGAATAATTGTTACTTACTCAAATGTCTGAGATGTAATTTACCACGGTTTTTGTAGAAACCTACGGTGACAATAAAGGACTATAATTCTATTTTTCTTCTGGAGCAAAGGAATCATGAGTCATTTTTATATCATAAAGATCTATGCATGTACTCAGTAAGTACTTCTAATTGATGACAAAGAGAAAGGAATGAGTTTATAACGAGTTAATAAAAAAATAAATTTTCTGCGAGTGTCAGCGTGCATTTAACTTGGAACGTCTCATGTAAAGCTTGAGTTAGCAATATCATTGCGAATTGCGAATCAAACACTTCAGCGAAACAAGTCGTTCCGTGGTCTAAATGTGCGCATTACTTCTGCTCATCCCTCTTGAGTAAGCTATAAAAATTTTATGTTATGGATACAGCTCGGGTTAACAAACTTGTCTCGTATTTTCATGAGTAGTGTACTGAAGATGTAATATCCTATCAACACATGCAAAACTTTTTTTCATGTTACAAAAAGCAATGCAAGATCTACGAATATTTATCTGTAAGAAATATGAACCTGGTATCCAAAAATATACGAAATAAAACGATAAATGTACGATAAAAGAAACTGCTATGAAGACGTGATACCAAAGCTAGCATTTTCGATGTAATATGAACGACAGTTTATTGTTGCTGGTCCATTCCACCACTTGCATTAGATCTTGTTTCTCCAAAGGAAAAATATAATTTTTGAAACGGTTTGTGAATAGTGTAGTATTGACGCATCCGGTATAGGAAAACATAAATGTCCCTGATCATTACTGAGCTGGAAATTGAACGTTGATCTTGTTAAGAAAATTCGTTTACTCCATATATCCGAAGGTATAATTTCCAATGCCCGTATTATGTTACATTTGACTGAATTGTGATTCCTTTTGAATTCAAAATTTGTGACAATGCGTTTTTCCTCTTAGAAATGGATATCGCTGCAAGCGAGGAACATTTCCGAGCCGACTTAGCTGAAGCCGATGCCAATAAAAGCAGAGAGGAACAAATAGTAGAAGTTCTTTATCACGTTGGAAATGTTGTTAACACCGCTGGCATGTTCCCTGACGAGGAAGAACGGGGAGAGGCTACGAGACGTATTACTGCATATCTGGCAAAGTTGGAAGATGATACCCCTCAGATTCCAGGAGAAGCCCCCAAACTCCCATGGAAATATCGGGAGCTACTTTCCTACATTCGCAGGAATGACATGAAAAACTTCAAAGCAGCCGTGAAGAGCCTTTATGAAGAATGTTTGAAAGATGTTAATTGGGAAAGATGCGGAAATTCATACAAATTCATAAAAACGATGCGGGAAGCTGACAAAGCCGGGAAGGACGTTCGTGAGAACCGTACCTGGCAAGAAAGTTTCATGCTTTTTGTCAAAAATTTCTTTACAATTCGAAGACGCGAGTTTAGCAACGAAGAGTCGTTCACGAAAGAAATAGGCTTTGAGGCACTTGGGTTCCCTCCTTCAGAGGTCTACGAGGAGCCGACTTCGCAGCGTTCAAACGTTGACATAGATGCTCCGCCACCAACTATCGGCGTATCGACTGAAACTGACTACCATTCCGTTGCCAATCGGTGGTGGGCTCAATTCTGGGCTATGGTTGGGAATCAGTAACTTTGACAACAGTTCATCAATCCAGTTTTTTGTATTTCTTCATCAATCATTACGATTGTAAACTTTTGTAAATGGGACCAATGCATTCAAATTAAAGTATTTGTAATTTTTGCAAACGATTTTCAAGTTGGTGTTTTCGATGCGATAACGTTCAGCCACACAACTTTTATTCATTTCATAAGCGTCCGCATTAAAATAGGTGCTCATTGGCATACTATACTACAGATTGTGACAGAAGTCCAAACTGGCAAATGGGCTACATCTATGCAGAGGTAACATAATCAAATCTTAAGTCAATTGAAGTTTGCGTTGCTGTCCATAGAGTTCAGACAACTGCACTTACTACAAAAAGAGGAAATCTTCAGTTTACCCGTGTTTATGTCTGTCTGCTGTATCCACTAGAGTGAGTACAATGCACTCATTTGAATGTAAGATACCACTTGTACCAACAAAATCAAAATTCATAATTTCATCAATACATGAATAGCAGGCTGAACTATAACCACATGTCACCCAAGCAACCGTAGGGATTACTGTGTGAACTTTTTCCGTCTTGCTTTCCATGTCAACTCCAGGTCCAACCAAACTGCTCTTCCATTTTAAAAACCGTTAATGCTTCAAGTTTTCGAATAGCTTTCTTTTTCATTTGCTTTCTTATACTTCATCATGGATATCATGGTCAACAGTGGCCTATTACTCCTCCGTTTTGAAAGAAATTGTGAAGCAATAAAGTGTAATAATATGTCATTCTTGCAAAATGCTGGCAATCAGCTTTAACTAGCTCCGTGATAGTCCCGTTATTAGGCCTATAACTTTGTTGAATTGCTTCCTCTTCCTACTTTACGTGCCACGAAGCTCAGATCGTTAATTCTCTCCAGTCGTTTTCCCTATTCAGCCCTACTTTTCTCATCATGACTTTATTTTGGAACGAAAGGAGAATGAAAATGTCGTGGTTACTTTAGCCGGAATTTCAGAGACTATTATGCATTCTATTTCTACCACATCAGTCCTATTATTTTTCCGTCATGTCAACGGTTGGGAAAAGCTATTTCAGAGAAAGCACACATGAATACCCGCTCTGTTTTCTGTATAAGGTTTCATTCCAGCTTAGCTACGTTCACAAAAGGTAGGGATTCAGTGTATCGTGTTCTTTTGCTGTCAAGTTGCTGCTTTTAGCAAGTTATAAATTACGTTCCGTTTTGTCATCATCGCGATTCATGGTCTGCGGTCTCGGACGGTCTTTTAATGTCTCAGTATTAACGCTGATGTACGATGGCTAATAGGCTATACCATGTGAGCATGTAAGCTCTCTGCCGGCGATTCAAATGAGATCTCAAACCGTTCCACTCCGGAACAGGAAGGCTTTTATGGGAATTGAGTGAAATTATAGTGCGCAGCAGTGGTGAGAGCATGGAAATGAAAATGGTAAAGAGAAGGCTAAAAGAGCGCCAATCCATTTGCGAGGATGTTTTTATCTGGTTTGTAAAGATATCTGCGATAATATTAGCCAACATCAGGAACTTAAAGTTTTGAAAAAAGGTACATAGCCTTGAATCTAAATCAAAATTTTAATATAAATCATGTGCATGCTAAACTCTCAGAGATGTGGTATATGCTTAGTGTCTGGAAGTACATGAGTCCTAAAAATGACTTGAAAAATAATGGATGCTTACATGAAAAACAATGAACCAAAATTTATAACGCTTTGTTCTAGAAAATCACAATTTAAAATGCTTCGAGGGAGACACGACTAGTGTTAATTAGTTGTCACAATGCCCCAAAATGTTCGAAAAGCTACATGCCCTTCATTTGCGACACTTCACCCTCATCTATAGTGCCTAGGGTGAACTTGTCAAGTTTCTGGTTTCAGAAGAATAACAGATCCTCCCACAGAGCAGACGCGGCCGATGGCAAAAATTAACTGGCAGGGGTCACTAATTGCCCAACATAACACATAAGTACCTAATCCCCGTTTCATATTGGCAGATACAAATATCTATTCATTTAGAGAAACACCTTGTGCACTCACCTAATTGGGGCAAAATAATTAAATTTTCTAAAGTGACGAAATTGTTAAGCCTTCAAAACTTAGCTCAAGAAGAGTTTTGAAGCAAAAGAAGTGTGTCATGTCCGTCAATCAGTCACCTATGAGCCATCTGTCAAAAAGAGAAAACAAGTGACGAGAGATAATGGATGAGTCGCATTGTAAATGTAGCTAAAACCAAATTTTAAGTAATTTAAAAATATAAAACAATCTCACATCGGCTATATTTTCTCTGAGTTGCGCGTTTAAACATCATCGTGTTCGTTTCAACCAACAGTTTTCCGGAGATGTGTTACCTGATGGATGGTCGCATCTAGGCAACACGGGCAACCCTGCATACTTGTTCCCTTTGCGTGTATACATGAAAGGTTGAGTAGAAACACGATGTTAGCGTTTTACCGTGCTAACAAGCTGATTTCTCTCCACACTTGAAGAGTTTAAACTCAAACAATAGAAATCAAACATGCACCACCGAGGTATATCAATTGTTAGACATGATAACAACAATTGATCTACGAAAAGTATCGTTGTACGACGCAGCCAAACATACAACACAAGGAAATTAAACATTTTGTTAGAAAAAAAACTTTTTTTCTTTTTAGATGAGGATCATGTCGCAAGAAAAATTGTGTATTGTGCGGATGGAAAGACACCAGAAGCTGTAGGGACAAGTCATGTTGTATTTTTCTGATTTGTAGAAAACCGTTCAAATCCCACTTGTTGTCTATGACAACTAAGCAGTTTTTTTGTGATAAGGATTCTAACGAGAGAGAGAGAGAGAGAGAGAGAGAGAGAGAGAGAGAAAAGGTAACCAAAAGTTTGAGGGAGAACCCGGCCAGGGTATCACGAGGAAATACACAAGATGGGATGTGATAACTGTCAATCTGTCCAATTTCAGAATCAACTCAGATTTGTCACCGTCATCTTCAATTTCAACCGTATTTTTCATTTTCTGTACAAAACTTATGTAACATTGTTTTAGACAAGCGAATATAGGTATTTCGTTTGAAAGGGAAATTGTTAATGAGAAATTTGTGATTTGGAAGCATGCGCTTGAAACATTCCAATGAGTAGTTGAATGATCGACGTTTCCGCAGAGACGGTAGAGATATGTGGGAGGTAAAGAAGGTGGGCAATGAGGAAGCAGATTTAAAACAACGACTCAACCTGGGTAACAGTTTGCGTTTTGGGTGTTCCTTTTTTATAATACATAAACAAAGCATATAACGGTTTCAAATTACCTTTAATTCATTCAACAACAACCAAACAAAAGTGTGAAGAATGGAAAACTTGGAAATGAGAATTGGCTTAGTTGAAATCATTCATAGGATCGATTGTATTTACTTTGAATACCGTTTCTCATAAAGTATCAGTTTTCAAATTTTCCATCATACATAACCACCGCCTGATTACTGGCACGCAGGTAAATTAGACGAGCAAGTTTTTTTTTAAAGAACAACTTCCTCTGCTCTATGAAAATGAGGAAAGGTTATGGTAATGCATGCCTAGTCTTTGATAAAACGCTCAAAGGAAGGGCCTGTACGAAAAAATTACGATGTAATAGAGCTTCGAACTATTTTTTACTAAGTTTGGAATGTGGGCGTTTATTTCCAATTTCATTGTGTATACAATTACCCTGATCATAATATTCCGTATAAAAAGGTACTCACCTCTAGGCGATTTACTAATAAGATCGATTTTTACATTTATTGGTCATGTAAATTTATCTCATGTAAGAGTACCGTTTTAATTGCAGTTTTAACGACAGATGCAATGATTACTTTATTCAGTTATTTCAATAGGCTACTTTGTTTCAATAGCTTTGCATGATCAGAGCAGCTGCCGATAAAATAAGAATTCAGCCAGAGTTTAATATTTAAAAAGTCACACAAAAAAATTGTATGACGCAATTATAAAAGCATCAGACAAAATTTGGACTGTTACTATTTTATTGGACACTGGACCAGGAGCTAATCCTGACTGTCTATTCATTTGCTGCTAGTCTATTATGATAGAAAACTGGTGCATCTCGTTTTGAACCATATCGGAGGATGGTCAATGACGCATGATAGAACCCCAATTAAATCCTATTTATAACTACTTCCAGTCCTAAACTGACGGCTGGTGATGGTCGCAAAAAAGGGATCGCAGTATTACAAACTAACTAGGGCTTCATTGAGCGCAATATTGTGCATGTTTTATCCGAAATGCGTGTCATTGTCATTCATTGTCTCATCCATATTCGTATAAATTTCATTCAATTCAAGTTCTAAAAATGTAAATTGCTCAATCTGACGTTTTGATTATTTCACCAAAAAGTACACACTCATGGGAAATGAGCACGAGACAATATTACAAACTTGTAAGCCATTGACGTTATGATTTTCCGCTTAAAACCTTTCAGTACTCCGTCCTTACCGAAATGCGAAGTGTGCGTCCCAGTGTCCAAGGGATGGGTGGAGAATCATAAACTCAAAAAAATATCATATCAAGTCACTTGGGAAAGTGGAAAATCAAAATGATCTGTATTCCAAACACACAAAAATGGAATAATAATGTGATAACTTATCCTGGAATTAAGTATTGCATGCGGTAAAAACTATTTTAAGTAGTGAGCTGGCTGAACCATTTGGGAGTTTTTATAAAGAAAATCTGGTGGTGGCCCGGGTTTTTGATTCATCCTTTATCTTTTATTGTCATATGCTCGTTGCGCATGCAGTTTTCACCCATTTCATATTTGAATGTCTACGGCATTTTTTTCCACCATGGTGACAATAATAACGAGTAAAAGAATGGGGTCGGCGATTCATATATGGGTGCAATTTCACAGAAAGAGGGAGCAATTGAATCAGTTCCAGCCATTTTTACAGTTTTACTATGAAGCAATATGTTGAACAAGGGGCGATGCTCCTAATTCCTGTTCTTTTGTTACAGTTTAATGTACTAGCTTTTTTGATCGCTTTGAATGGAAAATTGCGCAGAGGGGCTGCATCATTCATGAGAGACAAATAAATTAGCTCACTGGATTATTCGAGAGAAGACCTATGACTTTATATTTTGTTATGGTTAATAGTCGGGTCTTGTTAGAGTTAAATGGCTCGAGACGAACCATACACTTCCATTCTCTTTTACCCGTTGTCAACTCTACGAACATTATGCGCCATTTTCACGATAATTCACAGCTCAATTACCAGAAATAAAGTATAATAGAAACTTTTGTGAACATCGCATACCAGTCTGGCTTTCGAAGCAGTTGGCTTTCTTGGAAACGACTAATTTTTGAACATTATTTTTAAAAATTTTACAATGACACCATATGAACTCTGCCTTTTCTGTATAACCATTTTCAGGTGAATTGCTCGCTCATTGTTGGCTTTTGTTTGATGAGCTGCTCACGAGAAAGAAAATTCTTTGGCCGCATTCTCACTTCACAAGTCAATTCACAGAGGGGGATGCCCAAATGGTAGTATTATTTTACTAAAAGGTATGAAAATATCGATACGCTCATTTTTTACATACAATTCTTCTCTCTTTCATTCATGTTGATTCAATGACTCACAGCAGTTAAAACTTGTGATTATTTACAATTGCATTACTATGCTGAGAAAGAAGAATAGGAAGTCAATAAAAGCACAATGACACAGTGAGTTAATGTGTTTGTATTGTTATCGGAGAAAAAACTGTTCGTGGTACTCAATTTAACGTTTACAAGTGGTCGGCCCACGTACTCTGTCCAGGTGAATGTTCACATGTGGTGCTCTGGAAGGACCAGAAGTAGTGGACTTTTTAAAACACTGCGTCTGTTTTCTGGAAAATAGGATTTTTTTTGGCTCGAGCGGAATTCACTAAATAAGATGCACATTATTTGTGTTGCATTGGCTGAATAGAGAGAAGCTCGGTTACAGCCGTTTCAAGTACATTATTCCAGGGAAATCTATTAATCATTTGATTTGGCTCCTTTTGTCTCATTGTTGCCTGTGTATTCAAAATCAGTCAGAAAATTACTGAATGTGCACCAGTGACACTGAAAATTACAAGAAAGATGTAACTACATGTTTGACTGGCTACGGGTATTTTGGAGTTGTGCTCTTTACTCAACTCAATGAACCGCAACGTGACTTCAATAAGGGAAGCAAAAGGTTCACAGTCATCTACAGAGAAAGGTTTCATTCACGTATACAAAGTGAGAACAGTATGATGGAGACACAAAGGCAATGATGAAGTCACTTTATGCTCATTATTTTTCCCACTTAATAGACTCTATGGGTACATACATACATTGTCGCTTTTGCCAAAAATTTAGTTCCAGGTAAATATGACAATAGTGCATTGCTGCTGTGATTTTTTTCATTTGCATTTAAGAAAAAAGGTAACGCAGATAAAAAAATACCAAAGATGATAACAAACTGGAGAATATATGAAAATACGGTGCTGCTAACTATAAGCTATCAATGTAGATGATCGGGTGTTACGTTGTGCCATTACGCTTAAGTAAACTTTTATAAAGATTTTTTTTTCGGGTAAGGCTCATTGTTCAGGTTAACGTTCTAAAGAAAGAGAAAACACGTTGCCATCAATCATTGTTTTGTGTTTTTTTGCTGCTGATATCATGGTTGGCATATTATTTGTTTAAAACATACAACATGGGTTTCTTCTGAAGTTAACACGAACGATGAAAGGCAATTTTTATCTTTTTAAGTACAGTGTAGGTAAAAGCAGGTTACAAGAATAACACGATCGATCTATATGGTATCCATCCACGTTATAATAGAAAAATATTTTGCAGATTATCATTGGTGTAGATCGTGAGATGAAGATATAAAATTTTATCATGTGAATTTCCTCATATCTTGCTGGTTTTCGTCTCAAAAATAGTTTCAACTCTACAATACAGTTGCGTTCTGATGATGCTTTTTTGAGGAGTATATTTATAATTTAAATATTACATAACATGATCATAAAAATCTCACCATAAAAGCTATATGATGATTTTCTAAGAAAAGAATCGTCCAACTGGAATTCGAGAAAATAAAGGCAACCATAAAATCGACAATAACAAGCCATTTAGTTGGCAGCTTTCTTTTAAAAGAAACTGTCATTCTATTTCAAAAATATGGAAATACGAGCAGTCACTCGTAGTGCTATACAATTTATTCCTCCGAATACATAATTTTGCGCAAAAATAGCATGGGGAAAAATACACGAAGAATTTCAAAAATACTATCAGAAAAACGAACATCCTTCTGTAAAATGAGACCTACATCAATTGAGTTTGGATGTGGGAATATAGTGAAGGAAATTTCTAGCACGTATGGATTTTCTATAGCACCACCCACTAAACTTCTAGAAGTTTCCTTGGGAATTGGTTTTTTAGTGTATGTAAATAGAGATGTGGACAAAATACCCTAAAATACGTTATGAATCGGTGTTTCCCGAGTTTCAATAAAATTATGTAATCCCGTGTAAGTAAAAAAAGCTACTTTTACGTCTCCTCAATTTCCTGTGAGTATAAGGCAATATCCGTGACGATCCGTGAAATAGAGCAATGGAGACTTAATATAGTGACACGCTTCGATAGAGAGTAGCTTACTTACTATATTTATTATCCGTTCAACTCATAAGAAAACGACACTACTTTGCATCAGTTCATGATACTGCTTAGATACTTTCGGCTTTAGCAACCATATCGAGATCGATTCTGAAGAAATCTTTTCAGAAAGCGCCTTTTCTTTAATGCTGCAATGTATCTTGCTCTTGCAGCACTGATCCAAACTCAGGCTAAATCTGGTAACATATTAGCCTGCCTCACAAGCAGTCATAGATCATATTCCAAAGAAACATTATATTTTTTTGCATGTCTCTTTCTAGTCATTTGGGACGAAGGATAACGATGATGACGATCATTAGTCAGGAAATGAAGGAACAATCTAGACGTTATATTTTACCAGATTCATTTGTGATATCAGATATCATTAAGCTTTTTTATATGATAGGATACATCGTCACAAAATTAAGTAATACGATGAAGTAGTGGAGATAATGATGTTTAACAAAAGGATGCTATTTCTGCGAGCATGATGGTGGAGTAAAAAACGCTCGTTTTCTGTTTCGGGTGGGGTTGTAGAGTCGGCCATGATGAAGCTATTATCCAAGATTTTTCTCCGACAAAAATGTCTAAATCGATTAAAGCACGTTGACGATAATGATGTTATAAATGAGCACACTGCTATACATGCGTATAGTCAATAGTAAGAACCAGTGTGAATAATGTAAACTGCTAAAATGGGAGGGAGGACGTACTGAACGCTAAATAATAATATAATGTAGAGAGTAATAGAGTGCAGAGGAAAGGAAACCGGAAGGAAGGAAGTCGAGAGAGCCAGGAAATGGCAATTTGGCAAGATCCAAATTCCCTTTTATCAAGTCATTTTGTCATCCGACAAAATAAAAACCATCAGCAAACTTTTACTTCACTGCAGCCGTACGTCACTATGTACCATGCCGGATTCAAACACGAGCACAAAGGCTGAGCACATCATTGTGATATTATTACACTACAAACGACAATCGTTTCTCCTTCTGAAGAAATTTCTACGGAGATAAAACGGTAAAATATCAAGCAAAAAGGTAACAAACGACATTCATTTTCTGTTGACTATAAAAGTAAAGATGTGTTCGATGTACAGTGGCGACATGAGCGTACCCACCAACCATTTTGACCGTTTTCAATAAATCGTTGTTGTTTTTTGTTTGATAGTTTGTCTTTTCAAAGGGTTGAAACGATCAGTGCGCTACTATACAGGCAAAACGGAAAAATCCGCAGAAGCAATTTTTCATCCACCCTTCATTTCCCAATTATAATGTAATGATAATCCTTATGGCTGATTTCCTTCTTCACTTCATAATGTAAACTTTGACAGCAGCAGGCAAATGATCGAGTATTTATTTTAAATAGACAAAAATTCTTTTCTATACAGTGTTACTTATTTTTGTTAGTAAAAAATATGCTTCAACGTTGCGCACGCAAGCTATTTTCGCACTAACGATGGCGAGAGAACAACATGCCAGTTTCCCGTTTTAGGGAAACCCAGCATTTTGTATTTTCTGTCATCTCAATTTCGTGCTGAAGACCGTTCCTCGCCAGATTTTCTTTTTAAAAAATCCTCTAACCCTTTCATTTCCCGTATTTAGAAATGTATCTATTCCCAGGTGAGTTTCAAACACCATGCCAAGTGCGGGAAAGGCTTGTGCCAAGAATAGATGTGGTGGTAAATTAACTACACGTTTCATTCACATTTTTATCAATTTGCAGGCAATTTGACTTGAACTCGTGCTTGTTATGAACTGACAACATGTGCAAGTGATTCATGTGAGTGATGCACGATTGTCCACAGGGAACGAGAACAATCCAAACACAACTGTATCCTGTGTAAAATCAACATTCATTGCTCATTAAATAGGTGCTTTTGAAATGTTTACACCATCTTGATGTTAAAGCGCAATGCAATTATGCTTATTTCCGGTTTTCACAAATTTGAGAATTTCAAGTTGCAAAAATGCGATGCATATGGGTGCGTTAGTTTTCATATCATCTTCATAATCAAGTACCTTTGAGGAATTGAAGGATACCGAGACTAGCATTTTAGGACTTACTTAGTGTTGATCTTAACAGGGGTATATGTAGCAACAATTTTTTCTGATGACAATTGTATTTCCCTGTAGGAAAGACGAATTCTCGCTCTCTCTCTCTCTCTCTGGGTTCAGTTTTATTCAGTCAAATTAGTTTTCTGTTGTCAATCTAACGAGAACTGGAAAGAACCCGTGAAACTCAAGTGCAGTTGTTATGTTTATTAACTGTTCAAAAGTTTGCCCTGCATTTTTGCCCGTTCCCACAAACAAAGCCTTCATATGTATGTCATTTCATTTCATAAATATGCCTTTACACGATAGGTGCTATAGTTGATACCGACGAGACATGTAGCTTGCCTATATCAGATAGGCTTTAGAATCTATTAGATAGTGTAAAATCGAAAACAACCAAAATAGCACAAAATAAGTTCGCCGGCCCTTTTTATTGCCTTGATACTAAACAACTATATGTAGTAATACACTATAAAGGAATGCAAACAAATGTACAATATTTTAAATTGTAACCGAGCGTAGAAGGTATTGTGTGTTCTGAGTCCATAGAGAAAAAAGGGCAATCAAAACCTATCTATTGCTGTGACAAAGTCCATATTTGCTTCAATTTGTACTTGTTTGCAAGGTTCATTTGTTCGATTTCCCTCAAGTGCCATCCACACCAAATCGAGCATGCATGTTTCCGCATTAAAGTGTTACTGCTTCAGTTATTGCTTATCCTTTCCATTTTTTCTCTCAAAAAGAAAGTAAAGTGTTTTATTTCTACGAGCTATCATCTTATTGCTTCAACAATTTTCAGCTATTTGGTTGAAATGGCGATGTTGTAATGTGAACAATACGGACAAAAGCGCACGGGTGTCATTTTATATCATCCAAAAGAGAAATCCAATGCACGGAAATAGAAAAATGACTACACCGGAATAAGGAGCACAATAAATAGTAGCAATAAATTTCACACTTCAATACTTCAATTGCACATTAGATTCTTCTGTCTTGTTTGCATATAGACTATTATTATTTTACATATCTTTTTTAGGAAACAAATGTGTATACTCTACACACATGCCCTTTTTTGTGGCATTACTTATTATACAAAAAAATGTCATTTTTGTGTATTTCGGTAGTATCCATGATCTCTAAAGAAAATAATAGTCTAAATAATGGGCTTGTGTGAAAAGCTGGTATAAAATTGCTGCTCGTTTAGTGCTCCCTGAGAAACCGTTAGATGCAAACTGTATGATGATTGGATTCGTAACAATATGTGTGTACTTTACGATGTTGATATGATAAACATTTCATGCGTTACGAAAAAATTGAGTCAACTCTTGCTTTATATGTGGTTACACCAGTTTCCATTTTCGCTCGAGTACACAACCATTATAGTTTGTAAAATACTCTTTTCTGCTAAAACACACGAGCATGATAGTTACGGAGAAAGGAAAATTGCTTCGAGACAGGGAACAAAGTGCGATATAAAGTAAACAAATTGTGCCAACTTTGTCAACTTCCACACAGCTTCATTTCACTTTAAGTCTCCCTTGAGACAATCCGCTCGTGTAAAATATTTATATAGTTTTCAGACAACCGCAGATTGTGACGATTACTCAAATTGATGGGGCAGTATATAGGAGTAAAATGCTGAACAAGTCTTCCACATAATTACATTAGGTTGTACTGTTCAGATGCATTTGAAATGCCCTATTATGGCTGACGAAATAATGTCCAATATGTCAATTGATATTGCGTTTTGAGCTATAACTTTAGCAACTTAGCGATTTGCAGCATGCTTGAGGTTATATAAGTAGATTGCAGAACTTGCAATAAACCTAGATCTATAAAATTCTCACTTTTACTATGCTTCAAAATACAATTAGCCTAAGATGCATGCAGACTATATCCACTATCCACTATTTTTGTGAACATGCTAATTACGGATGTTTTGTTAATAAACTTACAAAGATTTTCGCAGTGTACCGATACATATTTCTCTTTCGAACTAAATCAATACATCATCTGATGCTTCTGTTGAAGGATTCTGAATAGTAAAGCTAATTTTGAATACAGATCTGGCTCTTTGATTGACTCGAAACGTATCACTTTGAAAGATGTCCATTACAAAAATAAACCAGCCTCTTGAATCTCTCGAAGGTATATACTTTCATTCGATTATTCCCTGTAAACGTTTGATTGTAGTAAATAAAGTCAGAAAACTTTTCATCTTCCATCAGTAGTAGACCCTCCGTTTCCATTGATATTTCATGCGGTTTCTGTGGCTTTTGTGTTTGTGTAGAACAAAACTACATCGTCCTATTCCGTTCATCTTTCATTCTTGATATGTACTTCCAACGTAATGTATGACTTTATTTTGTTCTCAGTTCAAGTCCCAGCCAGAGACGTTCTTGTAATAGCACAATAAAAACTGGTGTAAGAGCTTTGACTCAACATTACCAACAAAAGTTATACTTTTGGGTCTAATACATTCTGTCATGATTCAACTGGACAGCTCATTTTCACTCTTTTCAAAGGACATGTCCCTGGTGTGTTGTACTCATGTCAAGCCCACTTCATCATCCTCCTTTTTACTACTTAACCGCGCTTCTACTGCTCGTATAACATTTTATATCATTCTTCCCTCGGTCTTACTATCAAAAAAGTTGCACATCTATTTCGCTCCCGCAGTGCACATGGCCAAATTTATAAACGAACAAGCCTTCTCGACTCGCTTTTTGTGGCTCACAAGGCCCCAATGTAATGACTGTAATAGCTATAATTTCTAATGCTAGATAGTCTAAAAAGACATCATTAAGTGCCTTTATAGTTTGCATTTAAATTCTAATTAGAAATGTAAAGAACGGAGAAAACAAATACAGTTTCGAGCAACCCGACTAGGAAACGCAATGCGTGGCTCGTCTTTCTAAACTATCCCATCTCTTCGTAGAGGATAATAGAGCCTTTTCTTTTGAAAATACTGCTCATTAGCATTTCATAACAGAAACGGAAAGTAAGTACCTTTTCGCTGTCGATACTATAGACAGCTAATCAAACCCGTGTTTAGTCACTTTATAAATATCTAATGAAATATTATTCAGTTCATTTTATTAGGTCATTCTCAAACTAAATCCGGTGGTGTGTATGAATCCATTTATATTTCATACCAGCTCATTATAAAATTTCATTTTGTTATCACACCCTTTCAGCAAAGCAGATAGAAGGCGGAAACTATTGAGAGTGGGCACATTCACAAAGTATAAATTGTAATTAAAATATGAAAACCAACCCAAGCAGCATAAATATATCACCCTATCCATGGCGTAAAGAAGTGTTCATTGAATTTATTTATGTATGTAATCAGAATGCATGTTAAAATATGGCTGCACTGCAAGTATTGCTTGCTAACGTAGTTGATATTCCGTGTTCTTAATTGTGTTAGTTTATCATTATTGTCTGCTATTATAATAATGTGTACAGCGTAGCCAATGTGCCATTTTCTCTTTAATTATATTCATATTTTTTAATTATAAAACCTCGCAGAACCAGAACAGTGCAATATGCTGTTTAAAATGTGTCAGAAAAGGAGTATTTTATGTTTTTAAAACCTTTCGCGATGACATGATGATAGAAAAGGCGAATAGAACGATTATGGATTTTCTGCGTGAATACAGTTTCAGGCTTCTGTCATCATCACGACGAAAACTTTAGTACACTTAATTAGTAGCTTTGTGAACCGTTAACTTGCCATAATTTTCCCGACTTCCTCGTTCTTACACAAACAAACGTCAGTTTGTATTCTCTCATCGTCAAATTAAATGGCTGATGTCTTGCTAAAAGTAGTAATTGAATTCAATTCATAATTACGACAGTCATACAACCGTCACTTGCATCTTACCATTAACGAAAAATGTTTCACCACAATTTCCAAGAAAGGTCTAAACGCATCGGCTGAATAAGCGCCCAGAGAGGCATGCTAATAATCTAAATTTTCTAAAATGTTAATTGGGTGTCCCATTATTGCCCATAGAACTACTGGATGAAGCGCTAAACATGACTATTGTCACGACTGGTGACTGATGTACGCTAAAATCTTTTGGCAATGAATTTAGCTAAAAATAGCCGTTGGCGTGATGCTCAGGAATACATCCTTTATATAAATATCTTATGTTTAATCATAATAACCAGGCTCTATCTTTTTAGTAGAAAATGGACGCATAAATAGATGAAATGTTTAGTGTATGTGTGTGGGTACTATGATTCTTACCTCCCACTAAACCAAAAAAATTGTGTGTATGTGCTCATTATCACCCAAACGATAATTACAGTGTTGAGAGTTCCAAACCAGAAAAATTACACATTTTTACGCAAATTTACTCCTAACTAGCTTTTTTATGCAGAATTCTGACATGCAAATGAAATTTGATGGTTTACGAGAGGCTACATCACTAAGGCCGGATCAGTACAAAGAGATCACACACAGGCACAATCGAAACTAGCAGTTTCAAGGGGGACTTCTCCACACTTGTTGTATGACTAGGGTTTAAAAACAACACAAAATTAAATAAGAAAACATGACCAAGCCGATCGTTAAAAAAGAAAATGTGTTTTAACAAGACCACCAACACGAATGTCATCTGCAGCAGCAGCGATGAAAATTGTTTTGAGGAGAATAAGAGTTAAGACAGTTATAAAAGGTTTCAGTTTACATGAATGAAAAAAAATCAAGCGAATACGTATGCATGCATAACAGATAGCTTTGTGCTGTATTTTAGGATTAAAAAATGATTTGAAGGAGAAACTACATTAATGCTTACACCTGCCTCGTAATCGCGGGTAGAAACATCATGCATAATAAAACTTATATATTTTCCATGCGCTTTAGCGAACCGCTCGGCGCTAGTTTAGCTTTCATATTTATTGCTGGCGATTGCGTGCGTGATCAAGTCATTACACTCTATAATCATCTCATCACCAACTTGCCATGTACTACTCAACCAACGATATAAGCTTTACATGTTTAACCTCAAAACATTAGTGAAACAAGTTAAGGTTACCTCGGATAATGGCTTTGGAAATAGTCGAAATTAGATAATTAATGCGGTGATAGTTTATATGCAAAGTAGTCCCAAAACATGTCTATTGAACCCTTCTGTTCAGTGGATATGCATTCAAATAAAACTTTAAAACCTTCCTAGAAATTTAGTACCCAGCGGAAAATCCCTTTAGCACGCAATCACCTTCACTTTTAATGTATTCATGCGAATCCTGTCCACATTTTTTCCTGCGATTACTTAAGTGTCTTCAATAGAATATATTTGAATTAATAAAACATCTTATTACGTCTCTCTGTATGCATTCATGCACAATTTATTCCATTGAGCCATCTCAATGTTTCTTAAGCGGACAGTGTATTGCTAGTCCTCATTCCTCAAATAAAATGGATAATACTATCCTGTTCACTTACAAATAAAAAATCTTTATTTTATAATTAAATTTACACCTGGACATACCAAGGCAAAAGCATTATAAATTTCAGCAAACTAGTAACCAGCAAACTGTACATTCGCACGAGGGCTACAAAATATTCTGTTGACAATTAGCAACAAAACTGATCACACCTTACAGCATCGTCAAAGATCCCTAAATTCTTTGCTCCCTAACCTCATAATCCTGATCACTGAGTATTATTGTTATTGTAAGGAATTACTTTGCTTTTCCACATTATTCATGATGTATAGTGAAAGGGTGATCTTTACTGATACATTTCTCCATGTTCCCAAGCAAAGATAAACTTGTCTGTAAACTTTATCTTTTCAGTGCTACACGTTTTAGAGTAGATGTTTGCCAAGTAGAAGCTCTTGATCTGCCCTTATGGAGAGCTCTGTACGCGTCGTGTGTTACAAACATGTTGTTTTTAACTTGCTACCAATTCTGTATGCAGTGATGGCACTGTGGCAGTTCTTTTTACCACCATAGTCGTCACTCAAAAGGCTGGTGTACTGAACACTTTTTTCTCTATAATATAATAATAGCAGTAATATAAACTAAACGACACTCGTTTCTCTTTATCGCCTCGCTCATGACGATGTTATCATTGCAATCTTGTATCCGAAAATGTTTTAATCGTATATCATTATTGTTATTGTAACAAACTCAAAGCTTCATTGACCCTTTTACTCGCTTTAAAAAGAAGCTGGTCCGGGAGCCCAGAAGCTGTGACACACCAGAAGCCGGTTTTTCATTCAAGTAGGCAGGGAACATGGTTCGTCGCTCAAACATACTTATCGTTATCGATGTCATAATGGCTTGATTCAAAATATTATTTTTCAATTAGCGCTTCTCTTGTTCGTGCCTTATGGGGGCTGGAAAATCCTTTTAGTTTTTTTGTTGCCGTTTAAATAACAGCATGCAGACTGCTACTAGATCGGTTTTCAAGGAGTTTTTAGAACCAGATGAAGCGTAAAAGGCTAAGCCTTTTCCACTCTAAAGGAAAAACACTTCTCTCGAGACAAACTGGGAGGTATGAGTGGTTGCGTTTTTGCCGAGGTGTCGGGTAGCAAGAGAATGAGAAAATGTTGGCATAATATGTAGCAAAGTATTAATGATAACAATAAATAGTAATCAAGTAAAACAAGTAAATTTAGTGTTTACCAAACACCAGCCACAGATCGGCAGTGGAGAGCGAGTTTGATGATGGTACTTTTCACTCTCTTGGTTAATGTTTACTTTTCGTGGTGACATCAAACTTGGTTAAGACCCTTTTCCAGGCCGGCATGCTTTTCATTTAAAGAATAAATTGGTTTTTGTAGAGACTGGCACATGGTGAGGAAGAGTAAAGTGAGAGTATTTTATTTTATTTCGTGTTTTATGTCTCCATTTAGTTATGTTTAGATACTCCGGGAAACGTTTGCATTTCTTGTGTACACAAGAGTCAGGATCCCATTAAGTATGACTGTGGGCCTGGGTAAGTATTAATTTTAATTGTTTGCCACTCTCATCGACAAATTTTTACCTTTGTTGCTGCTATGCTAAAAACTAGGGTTGCAAATTCAGGAGGAATATTGACCGGAAAATGGTGACAAAATTGTTTACTTTCAGTTACATTTGAAAATGAGAATTACTTAGAGGGAAAGTCCAACAAACATTTAGTTAGACAATTAGGTAACCGAACTATAAAAGGATGACACGAGTGACATAGTGTGTTTGAGGAAGTAAAAGCAATAAAAACGGAAAGGCAAGCAAAAATGGTTGACACAGACTCTTTCGTCGCCAATTCATACACGGAATTCAGATAGGGCCATATGCAATTACTTACCCAATCTAACATTTCAAGTTCGAAATCGTCCAGGTGTCAGTACAATATTATTTCGCTAAGTAGCCAATTCTAAGATACTTTTAACGATTTCTCCTTAATTATATCCGGGACGTTATATAAAGGTAAGTTTTCTGTTTTGTTTACCCTTACATATATGGGTATTCCATTTGGGTAGTAGTAGTCAACTATTAGGGTACACTAAAAAGCAGGTACTAACGTTTAAAAAATGCAAGTATTTGTCAAAAAATGTGTTCTATCATGTAGCGTGGCTAACATGTCATGTCATACAGAAATAATTTTTTATTGACGCAAACACGAAACCACGATGAAACTTACCTCGCACTCCAACATATCGCAGTACCATCACGCTTCACGCTACGTTTTGTAAGTAGCATTAGGGTGGACATGTGGGGCTACTTGACATGCGACATGCTCAACGCATCCTCTCACTTTCTCGAATCAAGATTAATTTAGTTGCCCCTTTTACCCAAAAAGTTCGTTACGAATTTGCTGAAAACGTGTTTTCCAAACATTTTGCCCTCAAATCGAACACAAGTCTTGATTCAGATTAGAAAATTTTTGCTGGTCCATGAGGCAATATCTTTCGAACAAATCGATTTCAGTAGTTGTGTAATCATTAGATTCCATCAGAAAACCAACCGTAGATGCTGAAATGAAATGATGTCGATTACATATCGAGTGTTCGCTGCAATGTAGCGTGATTCTAAAAGTACCCTTCCAAATACATTGACATTTAAAACGATAATAAAGTGATAGCTACCAAAAAACCTGGCATTTAAAAGATGACATCATGGAAAACCACCACAAACTCTTGAGGTAGCGAAAGTGATACCATGTTCACGGCGTTCCTAATGTACATGAGTACAAGATTTCAAGATGTACTTACTTTTTGGTATCGAAGCATACGATAAAAACTTTCCCCATACACAAAGCATCATCGTCAACTTTCGTCACCCCGTAACTCGTCAACGTGACGAAATTAGACACAGGTCCTTGAAGCAAAAATTGATGTACTCAATGCTTACTATCGAAATATACAATTTTTTGCCCATTTACGAAGCATTATTCTATTCTCAAGTTTCGTCACCTCGTAACCATTTTCGTGAAAACTTGAAAACTTTGTCAGGTAGAGCATTGTCAATCGATTGCTATGTATGGAAAATGTGAACCTTGGGCGCTTCGTAGTTCCGAAGTTAGAAGACTTACAGACGGACATACAGACAGGAGAGACGATCCTATAAAGCAGCTTTCGTTACTTAATAAACTTCTACAAAAGACTTTATCGTTTATAGCGAATACCTATTTACATTCGAATTCAAAGCATGTTCCATTATACGCTTTATTTGTATAACATGTCGATTGAATCCTTTAGACAGTTCCTCTGCTTTAACCCTATTGCAAAGTTTTAGTTTAAGTTGTAACCGATGAGCATATTACAAATGAGCGTTCAAGTAATTTTATAGTTTCAAACTCCAATACTATATGAGGATGTATGTGCTCGTCATTGTCCTTTATATTGTCACTTGGAAAAGTATGTTCTCTCCTAAATGTAGTACATTATTACTCGTGAAAGAGCTCACTTTATGATGCAACTCTGCGCTAACAAGTTGAAACTGCCAGCTTTTCTCTACCCATTCTCTTCTGATGTCGTTTTTTGTTCGTGGAAAGGAAGAATTAGAATGAGAACTCTGCGACGAGTTTCTCGATTGCATTTAATCCTCACCAAGTTTTTTTTCTGCTGGTGTCGCAGAAGCAGAGAGAGTTTTTGCTTCATACGAGCCTTTTGATATTACGGTATTATTATGGAAGAATGAGGTGGGACTAGGAAATCCCTCCTCTGCTGACTCGGGCAGAAAAAAAAGGAATTACATGTGAGACTGCTGGGACTGCCAGTTTAGGCATGCCAAAATGAGCCTTTCAACTAATAGCATTTCCCATCATATAAAAGAGATCGGCCTGTCGTAAAAGTAATTCGTTTGTCGTGCTGAATAGAAGTGTGAAAGCTTTTACTACACGGTGAGCCACAAAAGTAAAGCGAGATAAGAGTTTTTTGTTCATGCGATGCTTTATTACACTCAAACTACTGCTACTAGAGAGCGTATAAAGCTCGTCTGCTTCCTTCTTGATAAGGTCATCATCTTCTCATTTCGCGCTGTTATAGTGGTGATGATGTTATAACAAGATTATATTGTTAGATAACAAAAAGGAAACTTTATTTTGAGGGAGAAAATCTTTGAGGGTAATGTTTATACGGAGTGCAGTAGTGCGAAACGGGTATATCGATATGATACGCTTATAGAGAAGATTGTGTACTCTCATTTTGTGAGACGATTGGGAATAGGCATTATTATTACCCTTTCCACCAGCACCGACATCATCATCGTGAAAACGTTGCCATTTGCCAAGTCTCTCAAGAATATAAAAAGATTGACTACCACTTTAGCTGGCAATTTTATCACTATAACATGATTACATCATCATCATATCATGGCAAACTATTTTTGGTATGGTTACGGATACATTCTTCTAACAGCAGGGTACAAAATAAGACATATAATCGCAGTTTTTGATCTGGATATGAATAATTGGATGGTATAACCATGATATTTTACATAATCATAATAATAGTGCCCAGTGTTATTATGATAATCATTATATCATCTTTACAGTTTACTGCTCTTCTTTTTACGTTACCATTGTGTGTAGTATAAAGGGTAAATTCACAAAATGGTATAATAAAGTTATCATACCTTTTTTTGCATAATCCAGGATTTCCATGGGTGACTATTTGTCGACATCTACATAGCCTTGGAGCTACTTACAAGAATGACATATTTCTGAAATATATTTTGAGAAATTAAGACTAGTATATCCATTCATTACTGGGGTTTACCGGTCTAACCCTTTGGACGCAAGCGATTGCAGTTGCATTGCGTATATTTTTAAGGGATAGCGAAGGATATTCATAAGTGCCTCACAACCACAAAACCGAAACTACCTTCTACAACCGCTACCATACCGTCCTAAAACGTGTTATCAGGGGATCAATAACTCAACTGTCAAAACAGGCTCCAGAGGATAAAAAATCGGATTGTCATATGATGCGATATTACTTTTACAACCACGGCTAAAATTGCACTTCGGCCTTCAATAATTCTTGAGCGGTCAGCCATTTGTGTAGCTAATCAAAACGCTCATATTTTGGTATGTGATTATTACTCGCTACAGACAAGAACAAAAAAGAATATACCTCAAGGGACCCGAAATTGTCACCAAGACTACTGATGGCGTACTTCGACTTCCTTGCGAATCATGTTCTTCGAGCTTTTGCCTCTCTTGAAATTAAAAGATGTGGTAACTACTCGTAGAATATGGAATGAGTAGGCTATTCAATCATCATGAAACGACATGGTTCGTTTTGTGTTTGAAATGATTTGATTTCAGTGTAAAATAATATACAGTATTTTCCAATTTAACGCTACATTTCCAAGGGTTCATTTTGTAGTTGCAGTAAAGCTTCTATGCCAAGAAAAACCAAGTTTTATCACTATGTAATCACAATTATTATCCGTGCAGGTTTTTGAATTTAATTTTGATTTGAAATCTAATACTTGACTCAATTTCAGGTTTTGCCAAAAGACAGAAGAACCAAGAACTACCGAAATTACTTGTACCTGAAAATCAGGCTGATCATCTTTTAAACTCTTACTTAATAAACGATTACTTTTAATCCGAAACGAATGCTCTACTACGCGAGATTATATCGTGTAATGAATCTGTGCAAGGAGACTATAACATTTGTTTAGCAGTGGTACCTAAAATCGTTGTCATACCAAAGTAATTTTCTGCTACATGCTGAGTTCGAGGTAAAGTTTATAATAAATCATATCCATTAATTAGAGCAAATCTCAGTTTGCATCATGTTTTCTCCATGTCCACCTCTTACCTATGTGCCATGTTAAGTTAAGTAACTTTGCATACGAAATATGAACAATCACAATCAGCAACGTAATTACCACGATTAATCGTGAGGTAGGTATTTATACACCGTGTCAGATCTTGTCGGCCAGTATTGAGCATACGATAAATATCATTATAATTTTGGTACAAAGCATACAGCGTTTTAAACGTCAACAACATTGTTTAAAGGAAGCAGGTTTGAATTGGAAACAAGGGGCGTGTGCAGGTTTGATTTTTTCTAGCTCTGTATTCGTCGATGACACGCACGCTTAGTAGTGACTAAGAAGAGACCTGCTGCTGGTATTCCTTTTTAAATTCATAATTTTTCTTTGAGATCATTTACATTTTTTAAAGTAAACCCATCAATTTTAAGTTATTATAGGTACCGTTAGATTTCAATATACAAGACAGATGCCCAATCGCTTCTGAAGATTTTTGTTCAAAATCTGAAGTGACGACTTTGCCTTGTGATCAGATTCCTGTACTATCTATCACACCCATAGTAATTACCCTCTTGTCAATACAATCAATTATAAGGTTAAGCAGAAAAAAAACGTACAAAATCAATAAGTCATAAATTTTAATCGTCACGTCAATACTTGTACTTGTAAGTTGATCGAGAACATGAGGACGCGAATCTAAAACCCATTCCGAAACAAAGAGGTAAATTTTGTGTTCTAAACTGTGAAAAAGTTATTCGGCAGAACTATGAAGCGCGTAAATTATTTCCTTCATTTATGCTAAATAATTTAATTCTATGTACCCTGCATGGCTGAATTGTGTACAATTTTTTTACGTCTTGTAAGTGGAGTAGATGCAAAATATTTACATAGTTTCAGACTCTTTCCCAAGAAGTAATAGTATAATAAATCTATCGTAGCCCAGAGAAATCTCGGAACAAGCTAAATGATGTGCTTATATGCCGAAATATCCACTGGAAACATAAATCTTGGTTATATCTACACATAAGCTGAAATGGCAAGATCAATGCAAAATAGAGTATTATAGTCATGTTTAAAATGAATGCAAATTATTTTGCAGTATAGGCCTTGAGCGATAAGTTTTCTGGCAACAGGCTAGTGTTTTGAAGATAAAAGAGGAGGACATTTTCATTCTATGAAACAAAAGCGCCATTTTAAAGTTAATTCTCCTTTGTGTCCGGTCCCATTAATTTCTCGTTTGTTTTTTGGAACTGTCCATCTAACTTAAGATTGAAAATTAGTTGGCAAACATACAGCACAAATTATAAAAGAGCGTACACAATTAAGTACAAAATGAGATTCATGAGATCATGTTTCATATATGGCAAAGGTCAGGTTTTCCGATATGAATCTAAAACAAGGATAATATGTAAGGGCAAGTTATGAACTAAAAATGGGCGTGAATGTGCAAACAATCGTGGCAGGTATATTTTTGCGTTGGACATTGTAGTCGAGTGTGTTTTTAAATCTTTACATGGGCTGTTTCTCTTTAAAAAAACAATAAGCAAAAGTCATCTATCAAATGAGTTAATCATTGTGGATTCCTTTCGTGATAGTATTGATACGCGACTGCACTCCCAGACGCAACGTACTCTCCATTGATGATCTGTTGGGATCTATTATTTAGCACAAATTGTGTAATTATATGCGCATAAAGAAGAACAAAAAGCCGATGCAAATTATATGTATTTATTAGATTTATGTGTTACATGACCCCAACGTAATCATTTTCCGATCGACAAATGTCCTTACAATGTGTGTTCGCAGTTGTGGAATCTGGTTGGTGGAAAAGAATGAAAGGATTCATATTTTTTCAGTCTTGGTGAACTGATCAGACTGTTCATTTAATGTAAAATTTACAGCACAATAGAAAAATTATAACTATTTCTATTCTACCTCATGCAGTATTCTATTTGCAATAGGATTTTTTTCATTCCATGGGAAAATTGTCGTTATGGCAAATACTAAATATTCCGCTCTGGTATAATATCATGATATTCCTTTAGTCAGCTAAAATCAAGAAATTTTTTTACCATGTAATGTAAGTACGACGATATACGCACGGATAGATAAATTTACTAAAGGCAAAGATATCGCAGGTATTTTTTCAATAGATCAAAATGACCTTTCTCTGATTTCCCACCCATAACAGTTTATGGTAAACGTTCCCATGTCTGAAATCAAGATCACTATGCCTCTACACAGTACACACACTGTCTCGGATTTTGAGAACCCACAAAATTGGTAATGACTCCTAAATGAAGACGAAATATAGGGGCTACTGGATTGAAAACATAGTTTTCTCTAGGTGGCATACACATTTACGCGTAACTCTGAGCTATTTATTAAATTCAAGCTATTGAAAACGCCATCATCATTTCCATCTCATGGCACATAAAATTGATAGAGTTCCTTGATAAAAGACCTCTTCCTCTGCCAAATCCCAAAAACGAAGAAAACTTAAATGAACCAATACAGTCAAACGTGAACCCTTTTCAATTTGATGTGAGATGTGACGTTGAGAAACACATACACAAACTAGGAATGACAGAGATTCTTGTTGAAACAAAACAATGCACACTCATAACATTACGAGCCTTACATTTCGAACAATAAACATTTTAAACTATACATTGTCTGCNTACATTTCGAACAATAAACATTTTAAACTATACATTGTCTGCCCTTGATCATGTTCACGATTAGAATGATCATCATCACTAAAAAATACAACAAACGATTTATCATTGCCTTTGTTTTTCACAATTACAGCATTAATGCTTGCATCTAATCCATTTTAAATTGTATTCACATTCCTTTTAGACATGTTAAACCAGATTTTTTCCTCCACGACCGTACTACACACATGTCCTCACACAACTTCAATAATCGTCACAAACTGATTCAATTATAGGCAACACGCCAACTCAAACACAACAAAGTAATCGTCTTTAACCAGGCTGTTGTACAAGGGAGATACCTGTAAATACCATACGTTCCCGGTGATCTTCATTGTAAATGATACAGTCACTGCTTTCAAATCCTGTACGCAAAGCACACTCGCACAACCCGAATTCAAAAAGCAGACCCAGAGGCATTCCAAGAAAAATTCTCATCGAACGACTGTCTTCTGGATGAACCAGCGGAGAGGAATGCTGCAGTGTAAACTATTTGGTACGCTAAATACCTGGTTGCCTCCCATAAAAAATGCTTCAAAGAACGAGGTGCTGGTTTTTGTTGAAAATAAGACCATTCTGTTAACATAATGGCTAACTATGATTATTTATGTGGGTAATAACGTCACAAGAAACACAACACAGATCTTCAACAAGTGGACTAAATATCTTTGTAAAAAGGTTTAAACGGAGAGGACTCCTTTTGATGGAATGCATCTTCTTCTTGAGGATTCCCGGTGAACGAAGTAGTTAGTTTTAGTAATGAACAAAAATGTAAGTTTGTGGTGGTGTGATGTATTGTTATTTTTATTTTCACCTTTTTCCATACTGGAATTACTACATTCTACCATGAGTCTTGTGACCTTTATCGGGCAATTATTTTCAACTCTAATGCAGGGGTACGGTCCTTTTTTGTGCGTTAATAGACAATCATAATTGGAATTTGAATAGGTAATCATCGCGGCTATTAAAAGGTACTGTACATCGTTTAGTGCAAGAAGGGAGGTAGGGTTCTTTGTACCTGCTGCTTAATGTTAGCAGTTTTTAACATGGACAATTCATTTACAGAAAATAATAAAGTTTTTTAGCTTTTCAGCATAAGGTAGCGAAAATCTGAGCACAAGTAATTGGGAAGAGTACCATCACCATCCATTTTGTTCGTAGGTAATTATTCCGACTCAAAGACCCGTATGTAATCCCTAATCTACAAAATCTGGCAAAGAGTAAGAGCGGTCATTAGAAGCAATGAAGGCAGGTCTATGCTAAAACAGCTTTCAAGTTTTATTACAATGTACGACAAATACCATGGTGTTGTGTGGATACGTAATATAAAAAGCCAATTTATATGGAAGTGAATTGAATATAGTTTTGGACGGCAATCCACCTGCAAGAGCATGCATGTATGCAACGATTACGCGCATAACCATTTTCACGAAAGCAATTTTTTCATTGAAGCAATCTAATTGAGAGAATTACATTAATCTTGTTGTCTCTCTGAGTTGATTCTTGGGTCTGCTTTATATTTATCCGTTGTTGTTGGCTGGTAATAAAGCCAGGTGAAAAGTCAAAAGGGGTAAGAAAAATACTCTAAAAGCTGACAGGTTTTACGGTGAGCAATAACAAGCTCATAAAATATTTTCATAAAATGGTACATATAATGAATTTAAGTGGATGATACACAATGCAATTTTATCATGATTACGTCTTTAATTTAGAAACATCACGTTCTATTAGTACACACATTATGAAAACTACTACCTGTAATAAAATATCAGGTGAGATACAACAAAAAAGTGTACAGTTGAAAACTCATAATTAAATTGTGCACGTCTTCTTCATCATTTGCTTACACTTCTCGTCGTGTTGTAAGGAGCTCACAAAGACCATTAGCTTGCTTGTAAAGCTATTAACCTTCTTTTTTTCCTCTTCGCTTTTTCGCAGAAAATACGGATATTCCGCGCTTCAAACATGGTCAAACACAATTTTCTTAACTTTTTCGGTAGAAAAAGCATAGATGAGCCTCATTAATTGCTTGATGTGGCATGGCCTGAATTTAAGTTGGTGTTAAAACAAATTACTGTCAGGAAAGAGTATTTTAATGAGCAGGAACTCCGCAAAGAAGAACTTTTTATGCATTTAAACCACTCTTAATTTTGCGAGAAAATATGCAACGTGGAGAAAAAACCGTTTTATTGTAGGAATATCAAGAAAAATGATACGATAAAACTATAAAACCACAACTTCCTCCTTCTGTATATTATCCGAAGGCTAGTTTGTACCTTGTACGAATCTCATAGTCCCATTGCAGGATGTTATAACCTAAGAATTATTAGCAGAAAATAATAATTATTATTACACCTTATTGTACTGATTTTAAAATTTAATTAAATCATGCTTTTGCATGGTATTGCGTATGCGCACAATGTTAAACTAAAACTGCCAAAGGACATGACTTACTGCATGTGTTATAAACGAGCGGGTGATAAAAAATAATTAAAATGCCTAAAAAAAGAGCAAAGGAGAAACGCGTTTTATACGTGAACATTTTTACGTTCTATAGGAGGGCTTCGAGTTAAATTATTGCAAGCAAACGCACATTAGTTCTGATAAGTACTAGTATCTGCGCAAAATCTGTTTTATATTGATGGATTCTTTCGCTAATTATAGAATTAAGCTCGAGGGACGTTCACTTATATGCAACGCAGATATGTTATACGTGTCCAGACTCGCTATGTTGTATGTACTTTATACATGAAATATTGCCGACCACACGGCTTCAACTGTTTTCTCAGGAAATTTTTTAAAGACTTACTACTAACATGATCCATCTACACATCATTAAACTAGCAGACATTTCGGCTCGTGTGGGTGCATACTAATGACAAGGTTGAAAACGGACTGAGAGACAGGAAAAGCAAAACAAGAGAAAAATGGATTTATTAACTTTCCAATGGAAAATGGGACTGTGTCACAGATTTGAGTAAGTCTTCTCTCTTTAAAAAAGTTTTTCTTATGAGCTTAATCGTTATTGTATGTTGACTCGTTTCCATTTGACATGCCTGACTGATTACTTTTTATGATGGTTGTTTTGTTGGTATGCTGCATGTTAGTACGTTTGTATTCACTTCATCATAGTCCAAGTAGACATGAAACATGCACAATGTCCAGTATTTAAAAGGACAATACACCATAAAATATGAGATGTTAAACAAATTACGTCCGATGTAATAAAAATAAACGATGATTAGACGTTTAGAATTTTTCTTCAAGGTAATGAGGATTTTTTGTGGGCACTTTTTGAACAGGTAAACTTATGCACTGTCTTCTTAATATTACTACTCTAAATGAAACTAAATATGGACGTAAACATGAGAAGATAGACAGGCTGCGCGGAATGCTGCTTCCAAATTATCCTATAAATAGATGTATGAATGTATTTTTGTATTTATTAGGGATAGCTCGATTAGTTGGGTGATACAAGTAATGAGATTTAAAAGATCGAAAAAGGGCTTCTTATAGGTTGATCTGAGTTTTATATAATATGCTATCTTTGAGGATTCCTCGAGGTCTTGTGTGCCTCCGGATAAAAGCCATATGCCAATGTCAGTCAACTTGTCAAAATTCGAGGAGATTGATAGCAATAATTTATAATTTCCAGAGAGTGTGGCTGAACTAAAAATATTAAAAAGTTCTGCTTCTGCTGATCATTTTCTGTTATTATGACTTATCATCCGCTGCATTAATGATAATGTAAATAAGGCAGTAAAAAACCGAAAAAAAATCGTTGCGACAAAATTCGGGATTTCAAACGTATAAACTGACACGTAATGTTGTTAGTATTAAACATAAGATTCTAAATATTTGTCATCTTTAGTCATATGCTAATCCATGTTGGAAGTTCGTAAAGATGATGGGAGGCTATCTTGTCAGGACTCTCAGGAAATACGTAGGTGTAGTGCCACAAACTGACTTGGCAGACAGGCGAAAAAAGACAAAGATTGATTTGCCATGTTTCCACATAAATGATGGTTTGTTTGAGGAATGGTTCCTAAATGGTTTTATAATGAGTTTTGATTTTGAGTTTATCTCACCAAAATTGCTTTACGTCTGCAACAACGATAAAATGTAGTTATTAGTTTGTTAATGTGCAAGCATTAGGGAATTTGTGGACGGGAATTACAAATTGTTGTGCGCAGATTTTGCCTAATTTATTCAAATTAGATTCGTCAAATTTGCCGTGTTCTATGTTCCTTCAAACACTAAAAACCTCCAATCATGGCGCATGATCATACAACAACACCCTTTTTAATGTACCATTAACGTATAATCAACACAAAAAGTTCTTGAGATGAATTTTTGGGTTGATTTTGTTTTCATACAAGCCACATTGTCTTTTGTTTGACTGGTAATGTAGTCCTTTCAATCTGTCATCTTGTCTTCAAAATTACAGCTATGTTCATTTCATTTTTATTCAATCAACAGCCTCATCGCAAAACAGCAATTATTTTATTAAGATTGACACATATATAACCTTGGTCTTACTGCCAAATGTGTGTGTTTACGAGTAGTAATAACAATAACAATTAGAGTACACTGGGTATTGGGTATAGTGCCATATGACGCGGCCTTTACATAATAATGGAGTGGACAAGAGCATTATTTTGCGAAAATGAGTACAGTATAATGACAGTTCACACAATTCCAGTACGAATGAATACCTTATAGTATGTAATTACGTATAACGAAAATTTCAATGAATTTCAAAAGTATGTTTTCCGAAACAGCCAACGAGAATGCGCTAAAATTAGCAAACAAAAATCATTGCTCAACTTGGGAACATTTAGAAATTATTTACAATTTTTTTCTTCTCAGCTCATACATATTTGCATATGTTCTAATAGGTAATTCCTTTACTGCTCATTATTTTGTTTTTATTGTAGGATGTAGAATCGTTTTGGATTCACTTTTCCCATTTGCCCTCAAGAATCAGAATTGACACAGACAATGGCAATGGCACTGACGTATCATCACGCCTCACTCCATGCAAACCAGCAACGAAAAACCCAGTCAGGTTGAGGTGGATTACTTCAGCGAAATGGTATACACCAATTCCGACCGCACACAACAACTATTTATGCCAAAAGGGGAAAGAATACAGACTGTTGAGTGATATGGTGTGAATAGAATAGCAGGCTTCCTCCATTCATATTATTACCGTCATCATCATGATTATCATCTTCAAGAAAAAAAATGCATCGTATAATTCGTATCAACTTATTTGATTGTTTATTGTGAATGCGCTGGTGAATGAATCAAGTTTTTGATCACAAAACGTTTTTTTTCACTTGTTCGTTCCTTGTGAAGATGATTTTTGTGGTTATGATGATAATGTGATTTACATATTCATGACTCTTCTCGGATAATTCATTTAGACAGATGGACAGTCTTGTCTATTCTGTACTTTTTCGATTTTTGCGTAACCTTTTCCATTATTTTGAAGAACCATGAAAATCAGAAGACATAGGTGCATATCATTACGTTGCAAATTGTGACGGTAACGATGTGTAATTTTGTATCAGATTGATTTCAGTCCTGACAACGAAGTGAGCAAATCATCGTTAGACCTAAAAAATATGATGTTGTGCATGGACAAGGAATGTGAAATGCAATATAACAATTTGATAGGAACAATTTACTGGTTTTCTCACCGATTTGCATGAAACTAATAACATTTTCATTAAAACATGTACATTGTGCACACCTTATCAATGTTTCAAAGTAACAAGATCAGAGTAGACATTTGGGTTCGTAAATGATTAGAATTGGAAGGAACAGAAAATAGACAGCTATGGAATGTAACACACCTGAACAGAGTACGAGAGAAAAAAATGCAGCATAATATAATTTAACAACCTTGCATTTTATCATCATGTCATGTTGGTTTTTCTTGTAATTTATTCTTTTTCTTGCTTTTCATTCCGCTTTTCACCTTATCAGACAGGAGAAGGAAATTTACACAGTTTCTCATCGAGTCACTACAATGTTCCGCAAAATATTTAGCACACAACAGGAATGCAAAAAGTTGCAGAACTGTTTTAAGCCGATGAGCTCTACTGATGGTTCATCCTTGTTATAACCAATAAGGGATATAACAATAAAAAATTATGGCAATCATATCTGCTCGAGCTATTACAATTTTACAACTCGTCTGATGAAAAAAATGCAGTCGAATTGAAGCGAACTCTTATTTAAAACAATCCGGTTTTTCTTCATTCATTCATTCGGCTTCTTACATGCTTTCATTAAATATCAAGCTCCAACTCGAAAGCATCTGGCGTTTCCCCAAACACAGAAAAAATAACATACGACGAGGATGAATTCTGAACATGGTCAAACAAAAAACTCATCCTCATAAAAAGCGTCAAACCATTCATTACACTAAAACATCATGTTCCGTCACAACTCATTTCCAATTTTCCTTATCAAATTAATTATTATTAATCATTCTCGTGATACTTGATCTTGCTTGTCTGAGACCTTACGAAACATGACCATCAAAACAATCGATCTACGAAAATAAGCTTTAATTGCCCTTGTTATGCAAGAGAAATACAGACATGCTTGTTTCTAACTAAATGCGGGTCCGTGTACAACACCTCAGTCTCCTTTTTCTGCCATATACCATTGGACGGTCTACAAAATAAATATAAATCTCAACTATTATTCTGAACCGTTCAAATTTTATTCAACTGCTCTTCATGCTCCTCTGATCCCTTTCATCTTACTATTTAAGAAGAGAAAAAGACCAGTCCCAGTCCCAATTTCTTAAAACACAAAACTTTACTCGCTGCATTCAGTATCCAAAAAAATCACAATAATTATGTATGTAAGTTAAAAGGGAGGAGAAAATTACCATTAAACCGTAGGTAATTACAAAGTTCACATTTCAATCTACACTAAGAAGAAGCAAAAGTGAGCGATAGCAAACATTTTACTCCGACTTTTCGCACAATCACAACCGGTAATCATATCTTAGCTCCGTGTTCCTTTCTCGCTTTTTTTAAGATTCTCTAGAATAATTACATTTTTATTGCAATGTACTAGCCCACATTAACGTGAGTTCAAGTTGATGTAATAAAAAATTATAATTGTTTCTTTTCTTGTTAATTCATAGTAAGTGTGTAATTTTCTTCACCATAATTTTACAGCTTTTTACCCACCCTCTTCCTAAACAGCAGTGCCATGATTATTATATGAAAAAGACAACGGTTTGCTATAATCTTTTTCATAAATAAAATCTCAACTGATAATCAGATTTGGATCGTCATTGACTGACTGAGCATGATGAACTGCCAATATCATAACCATAAAAATGAAAAGAACCAAACGACAGAATGCACATAAAGTTGTTCTCTTCACTTTAGTCTAAGCGTTGTCCGTTTTTTACCTTTCAATATTAGCTGCGTGTTGGTCTAATGATGTAAACAAGATTGTGAAATTGATAAGAGTGACTTTTATTTTACGTATGTACACGTTCAGAGGTGGATGATGATGGCACTGGTTATATGAACCTTTATTGATGGTCAGTTCAGTATAAAAAACCCTTTTTAAAAGGTGGTGATATAGCTATTGACTTTTGCATTTTATCAAGTTCTTCTGACATCGTCAATCGTTTGTTAAGACATGTTCAGTGAGAATCGATAAGATATAATAAAAAAAAGTCTCTCTCTTAAAGTTGCACTAAACTGTGCTCAGGCAAAAGTGGTAGTAATGGCGGCCATTTAGGAAACATTAATTTCTTTGTACCCAAGATACGGTAAACATTATTATTATGGCTTGTCTGCTGAATATCGAAGACTATTCTGTGCACAAACTATACTATGGAACAGTAACTTTTGTATAAGTAATTAGTAGGCAGCACAGGAAAAGAATTTGTTTCGACAGAAAGCCCTGCAGGGCTTAAGACAGAATGTCCATCCCTTAAAGCTGCCCGCTTGCAATTCAGGATAGCTAATATTCACCGCATTATAATTAGCTTTGGAGATTCATGATGGCAATCGTCATCCTCCGCCAAACTTATCACAAACACATATGCGCAGAATGCTAATTCTTTTGATTAAGGATCTATTGTGGTTATTGTAACTAATTATTTGATAATTACAAATAGGTATAGTGTACAAGTCAACGACGAAGATCTGGTC
>VICI01000513.1:0-36477 GCA_019593645.1 Akabosia matsudoensis | reverse complement strand
GCAAGAACATCTAAGGTAAGATAGGACTTTCGCTAAATTTCCTCTTACCCATGTTACGTTCTTCATCATAATCGTAGAGTTTTGTTTGGTAAATGCTTCTGACTCGCAACTGTCTCTTCACAGCTGAAATCAGAGGAGGTCTCTGAAAAAGCGCTCCAGTGAGCTTCTCTAGCGCTTGGGTGACCTGAACTTTACTAACGGCGGAATGAAATTTAAAGACAGCAACGTACTCTTTTCCTGCACCTTGCTGAGACTTGGCCAATCTTGTTGTACGGTCAATACAAACAATTAAGCAACCTGAATCCAATTAAAACGTTAAGACATCTCGTTCAGTATCCATGAATTATGATAAGGGTAAACTGTTGGCTAACCTGTAGTTTTAGGATCAAGTGTGCCAGAGTGTCCGGTTTTGTCCACTCTTAAAATACGTTTAATCCAGGCTACAACCTCATGAGAGCTAGGATTGGACGGTTTGTCTAAGTTAATATATCCTGATTTGATATATTCCTTGATTTCTCGCTTCAGAGGGGATGATCCAAATGGAAGTGGTGTAAAATGGTTAGATTTTATATTCAACTTGTCGAAGTTCTAAATGCACACAAAACCAATACATGAAATTTTTGTGAGATTCAATTTCAAATTTTATATCAACTAAAAATAACACCCACCTTTAATAACAACGGCCAGTCGGATGCATTCAATTTGGATGGTCCATCGGAGGACGTCAACGCAAAACTGGATGTATGTTGAATCTCCGCCAACATAGATGTTCCATTACTTTGCATGTCAACTTCATCTTCATCCCGGTCCCTCTTCTTCTTCTTTTTCTTCTTTCCTTCACTCTGAAGGCCCAAAACATTTGCACCTGCAAATTTAGAAACATTTGTTTCATTACTTAACTAAATCTTACTAAAAAATCTTCACTCATGATGGGCTTATCTTTACTTACTATCGAACTCCATTTTCCAACTCCAAGGTTGAAGTCAGGTTCCACTCTACACGTAAATACAAGTTTAAATGGCCCGATGACAGTCTTAAGTTTTCCGTTATCTTGATTTCCCACTAATTGCCCGATCCCAACTGATTAATTATTCGATAATCACGATATCATCTCGTCATGGTCAGTACTGGACAACTTTAACTGGAACAGTTATCCATTCTGTTTGGGTTAGTGGCTAGAGAGGTTCACTTTCAAATAAAGTGTCTGCACGGCACACGCTTGGTTCACCCATGTGCTCGTTTCTCAGTTTACGGGGTAAAGTGCGACATAGACGGATGTATACTTTTACGCGTTTGCAACACATGCACACAGTGACGCAGGAGTGTACCTAAAACCGGTTGCAAAGGAGCAAGCACACCATAAACTTGGCACATAGTCTTTGTTCTTGTTTTGATGATGCGGATTGCGGGTGGATATGTCTTGAAGTCATCATGATATAAAATGTAAGAAATTTGAATTTGAACAGCAAAAAAACATTTAATTCATAGATAAATCCATCAAATATACTTTTTGGTTACAAAAATTGCACTTGTGTATACAGACTAGTCTTAAAGTTTAACTGTAAACATTAATTTTACATGGGTATGCATATTGGTGTGGTTGAGTACAAATTTTTCGTACGTGAGCTCCCTGAAAATGTTACGTGCAATAACTTTTTTTGTTGGCTATCGGTTAAATTCAAGTAACTTGCGACTAATTCATCATCCGGTTTTAATCTGAGAAATAAATTGAAGTCCCATAAAGCCTGCATAGAAGCCACTTAAAGCACCTAAAATAGTTCCTTGAAAGTGTCGAATGGGAAGATTGGCGAGTAACTGCTGCTCACGTGCTTCCACCAATGCGATTATTGAGTACATAACAATAGCATCTGGAAGAATAAAGCAAACAAGTTAAGTTAGCTATTGGTACAAATTCCACAGTGCACAAGTTCACAGTAGTTACTTACATAAAATCATAATAACAACGCTTTCGGCTCCAAATTGACTCCGCATTCCGGGATATATCACTGACATAAAGCTTACCCCAAAGTTACCGAAAAAAGGGACGTAATTGATGTAGTTGTACCTGGCATTAGATTAAATTAGGTTAGTTTAAGTTACATGTATATTTATAGTAAACACACATGTGCGTTACTCACATGTTTCCAGAAAGGAGCCATATTACAGCTACCTGAATAATTTATAAATCAAAGTTCAACTTTTCACATATGTATATCAAATCAGTTTAGTTAACAATGATGTTATTTGTATACAAATTTTCATAATGCGTTACCGTTATGGGGTATGAAAGATTACTCTGACGAAGGGTTTCCACCATTTCGTCCCACTGCCCAGTACGGTAAATCACTATAGCCATTATTGTAGTGAATACTACAACAGTGAATATTGTTGAGTATATTTCTTGCTTGCGCGTTTCCTCTTTGATGTGTATCTACAAACATTAAGACAAGTTTTTAAGACTATTCATAGCTTATAAAATAGATTTTGTAAAACAAAAAATCCAATTTTACCCTGAGATCAGTCATATATTCGATGAATTCTAGCATGTCTCCACCTTCAGACCCTATAGGACTACTGTAGGAGTATTGTGGGCCCATTTTCTCGAACTGGTTGTTACTTTGGAGATAGCGATGGGGCGAAGTAGTATAAACTTGGTTTCGATGAATCCACGTCTACAAGTAACTGCATTTTTTATAAAGCAACGTTACATTTAAAAGTGTAGATGTATTTCTGCATGAAAATTGCATTATGCTCTTTCGTACGTTTCTTGGGCCATCAGACATTCTCACATGAACAAAGAACAGTGGAGCCATCATTTCCCACTTAGATGTGGAGCTGTCAAACCTGACATACTGTTTGAAAAACGTCCTTGCAATGATTTGAAAATGCTCCAAGGCTGTTCCACACATATCGCACAGATCATCGTCATTGTAGAAGAGAACAAACGCTGAGTGGTTCCGTGGCGGCTCGAAGATCAGCTCACGATAGTCCTTCATCGGAAGCTGCACACTGCCCCTGACGCCTTCCAACAGTTCTGCGAGCCTGCTCATTTTCCTAGTGACCAAGCTTCTGTAACGTGCGGAAGGTTGCTAAATGCAAACAAAAAACGGCACAGTATAATCAGTGACCTGATGCTTATCTGAAAGTTGATCCATAATATTTAGGATTTACCTTTGTTTGTTTTGGCGATAGTTTAGCATTATCTCCTTGTAACAACACGTGAAACAGAACCATGAAAAGAAGACCTTTCACTAAGCCGCTTTCATTCCATGCCATGTTGCAAATTGCAAAAAAAATGCAAACTGGAGCGGTTAAATTTGTAACTAGTAACTTGCACTTATTTTTAAGTTCCAATTTTGTACTTGCGTTACTTCACTACTGTGTTCACTTAGGAAAAGTCAGCAGTAGGTCGTATACTTTTTTTGGTTTCATTTTGAAACTGTTTCATAATCACTACCACTCCACAACACAAACAGCCCAACTGGCCGACTCATCATGAGTGAAAGTAGTATGTCAAATGTACTTGAATGCACTATGGTCTCCATGGCATCACACTGGGACCTATTGCATTTCTTCCTCCGGTTATTTTCAGTAAAAACTCATCATTGCAACCTTTTCTTTCTTATCATCATGCTATTGCAACTTGTACTGCAACGTTTGTATGGAACTTAGTTTTTCTTGTTCCATGTGCATCCTCACACGCAGCAAACAAAGTTTCCCATCTGAACTTTCTATCCATCTCGTCATTAAAGTGCACATCTTCTTCAAATTGACCATTCATACCTCTTCTATTATTAATTCGTCTATGTCTCTACTAGCGTGTATAAACTAAACAATGATTTGTTTGTGACACAATTTTATTCCATTTAATGAGCACAATTAGTTTTTTATTCTTCATTTTTACAGAATCTCGTGGGGAGCGTATCTAAAAAAGCGCAAACGAACAACATAGAAACTGAGGTAGCTCTAAAATGAGGCATGATATATGTAACGCGAATACTATTTCTGCCCTCAGGAAGCCTTCCTCAGATGCAATTTGAATTTATGGCTGCATATAATATTATGACAAGGGTCGATTAGTTTATGTTTCTCTTCATGTAGAAACTGTTATTATGAGACGGAAAACACAGTTTGAGACTGACAGCGGTAGCACCCACATTGTAAACTATAGGAACACGTGTTCAAATAAAATAAACGTTCAGTAAGTTCAGTTTGAGACCGTTTTTTAATTGCACACAAGTTTCCATGTAGATATTCGACATGCAGCCGGCCAGTTAATTGCTGTGTCTGGTAAGCGAAATGACACATTAGCCGGCCCCGTCCTAATAAGTCTCCATAACGTAAGTTAATACAAGTGAAATCAGCACAGGCACTGACAACTGATTGTTGTAAAATGCCAGCCTGCCGTTTTTCCTTGTAAATAGTAATGGCCAGCATAAAAATGCAAAATACTTGAACACATGCATAGGTATAATATGACGCAGTGGCGTAATATTATAGTCTTCTTGGTGATCATCATCGTCATTCCTCCGTAATCCTTTTTCTACTCTGTCTTATTTTTATTCAGTTTTTCAAGAATTTCAAGAGCGCAGAGCTCTTCAACAGTACTCACCAACGTAAATAAACGCAGCGTACTGCATGCAACATAAAAACGTAACATGTAAACAGTTCACGTTTATCATTCATGTACATCTTCTTCTAGCTGGCAAGAATGAAACTTATAAGCTCCTCAACAATAAGAAGCGAAACAAAGTTAATGACAGCAATTCCGCTGGAGAAATATACCATTAAATGGATACATAGGCAGCAGAGCAGCAGCAGCAACATGCACAAGTGCTTTTTTTCGTGCTAGTCATGATCACACATGCTGCTTTTGAGCACATATGAAAAATGCATATTGTATAGGACCAAACTAACCAGTTTCTTCTCAGGCGTTATGAGAAAAAAAGGTATAAAAACAAGTTCAACTGTAAAAGGAATCAACGGAGCAGAGAGAAAAATCTTGAAAAATGAATGTAAACAGATAGGAAATAGTTGGAGGGTTGAAACAAAATAAAACTTTTGAGTTGGTAAGGATTTCATATTCTTTGCATGCAAGGCCAAGTGATGTGGATACCAAAATTGTTGGAAATACACCGAAAAGTGTTGTAGTAAAGGGTTAAGTTCAGCTTTCATCGAGCGTTTAATAGAGAACTTGAATAGTGTACTGTGTTGTCCGCCAGAAAACTTCTGCTCAGTTTTATGTTCATGTATTATTTTGCATTTTTATTTTCTTGAACCATATTTTTTTCAAGACGATTGGGAGAAACACAGATAGGCCAAACGTAAGATCATGGAGAGGAATGTAATGTGAGCATAAACGATGGCAAATATAGATAATTTTATTATAAATCTTAGCTAGCTATGGAGCCTAATGGTGGCAATGAACTCACTATGATTTGCTGTTCATTCAGAAAATATAACTAATCGTCTGCAGTTATAAGCTTTTGAAATGATATGGGCGCGACATGACATTAAAAGAAGATTCTCGATTAGTTGCATGCTCCACCAACTTCAAACTTGAGAGAAGAAAGAAAAAGAACGTTTGTTTTTGGTGATATGTCACACAGACAAGACAAGCAAATAGCAGTTTGTTTTATTTTGGTTCAATATAAATCAAAATCCAGTAATGTGGTAATTACAGTTTCCCACTTTACTATGTAATAATAAATAAAAAATATTCAGAGAGCTCAATCACAATACATTTTAATACACGTAAATACATTAACGTTTTTTTCGGTGCAGTACAACACACGATATTAAAGTTGCTTTCGTATTCTTAGACCATATCGTTGTTACAACGTTTCGAAAGAGTTACACCAAGACAATTATCGAATTTGTGAACAATCGCGGAGAAAAGATTTTTGTTACTGACCGCACAGATTTCTAAAAACGATAACAATTGACAATCTAAAACTGCATTCTACTCTTACATTTTCAAATAGCTCTCAAGCAGGTACACAAACAATTAGTGGAAAGGAAATGAGTACATGACAAACCAATAATAGCTAAGGAGAGGTATATTACACTAAATTACAGCATTACATAAATCGGGTTTACATCACGAATCACGACTGAGTCTAACCCTTAGCAGTAGTAACTCTAAATCTCTGTTCGAACAGTTTAAACTAGTATGAACCAGAAACTTAAACATCGGATCAATTGCAACAGTTGATTTACAGATATGTTTGTACGTTTTCCCACCAAGAATATAATCAGTTTAAATCTCTTATTTAATATCTCATTAGCTTACCCAGAATATCTTTATGCAGTCGGTCCTGGAGTACTATCTTTTTCAAATCAATGGAATCATTATAGTATTCAAAGACAAACTGTATCACTGATTCCATATTGATTACAACGACGTTTCGAACCGGATCCCTTGAGAATCGTATTTAAACTGATATTTTTTAGACTACAAATTAAGGTAATTGATAATACTTCTAAAGGTTTTACAACCACTTTACAAGTTTTCTCAATCTTCGGTCTCGCGAACATTGCAAATCCTAGACCCGACTTTCTCTACGGATCATGTAGATAACTTTTCGCTGGTTTTAAATGATGCAATAATACAATCGGATTTCTCGAAAAAAGTAAAGTTCTAATGAACTTGCTCAACCAGAGTTGCCGACTGATCTTAAAAATTGAACTACAGCCTCTCACGCTTGTGATTTCTCGCGCATCACTACTAATACTGTCGATCTAAAAGTGATTTCTCGTAAAATTTCTGAACACTATCGCTATATAAAACTCCCTACGAATAAACTTTTAATGATAATTCTAATCTCGAATTTTCAGTAACATTTTGTTGAAAAAAGACTATATATGTACATAATATTTAGTTAATAGTTAATATCACATAAAAACGACGACTCAAAGTAAACGAATAGCATTTGGACAGGTCACTCTGTAGGTCTAAGCACCTACTTCTAAACATTGGAAATCGTAGCACTATTTTATTCATATGAAGTATACCTCAAGCAAAACATTTTGCTCTGTAGTTCGGTCTTAATATCTCAGGATGTTCAATTAAAACTTGAACAAATGGGGAAATCGCTGAGATTCGTTTGAGACTCAGAAGTTTTGTACATTGTAGGATTCCGTAAGCAGTTCATATAATTATTTTTCATTAGTCATATAAAGATTATAAATACTATCGATTTTATCGATGATTGCTTCAAGTTATTTATGACTATTCGAATAGTGAAACCACTCATATGAACATAGTTTTCTTGGAACAAATTAAGGGTTGGAAAGAAGCCCCTCTCGATGTTCCAAGCATTTTGACGAATGATTTTAAAATGGTCAATAGAAGAGAAAACCAGAAATAGTATTCCATGAACTGAACATTATGGTAATTTTACAAGCTAAATATAGATTGAAAACGTGTGTCTATATTTATATTGTTACGTTTACATAGTATACACACTGTATTGTTATAGAGGTTTTTATGGACTCCAATATTCAGGATCGTCGTATTCATATTCATCATGAAATTCATCAATGGCAAAGCGCTTTTTATTCCCCTCTCTGGAACTGGAACAGCATCCAGTAGTCCTTGGCGAAGAGTTTACCTGGAATCAGACCCTGGATCATTATTCCCATCACTTTCGTCGCCGAGACTTGAAAGAAAGATGGGTACTACCTGAGGTGGCGGTTTTTTCTCACACTGACATATACACCGACAAAGGATCCTCTTGAAAGCAAATCTGAAATCCTTTGAGAACAAAGCATAGATACAGGGGTTCAAAGCGGAGTTGCAGTAGCCCAGCCAAAACAGGACTGAGAACAGAAGAGAAGGGATGCAGGTCGGACAGAACGCTCGGATCACGTACATCGTGAAGAATGGAAGCCAACAGACAATAAATCCCCCAACAATGATTCCTATTGAGATGAAAGAGGCAAAGCAAAAACGGGAAAAATTTTGTCAGAGAAAGTTCATCGGAAAAAGTTTGCATTATTTTTGAGAGCGCTTTATAAAATTTCTACTAAAGAAAGCAAAATAAGAGAAACAAAGGATTCAAATATGTCTAGTCCTTGCCAGTCACGATTTCAACCTGTTAAACTTGATCTTCAGTTTGCGAACAAGGAAGATTATCATATTACGAGGAAGAGCGTGTAAAGTTGGAAACTTTTTTATGAGACTAGATTAAGAAAGTCACTTTGTTTGGGAGTATTTTGACTGGCTACAGTTCGATTAAAACATCAAATGAAACGTTTTTGGTTAATTACTACATAAATCTTTCATGGGCAAGTTACACATCACTTTTCCTGGAAAAAACTTTTCTTCTTCAAGTTTACTTGTAAAAAGTGGGCCTTTTACTCATGAAATAATGCACCACTGTGAATGACAGTTGCAAATAATTAAAATGCTGGTTGCCTTGCACAGATTAGTTTCATAAGGCCTGAATTTTAGTACGAAAAACACCCCCACCCTCTTAAAATAACTTTCCTTTTAGACTTTTGAAAGAGAAACTCCTACTATTTAAATAATACGTGTATTTATATGCAAACGACGTGACTCATAAGTACATGGAGGATATAGTTTACAAGCATGCAACTAAAGTGAAATCCTATTGGTATGCTTTCATGACTGAATTGCTTCATACCCAATGTTTTCGCTGCTTTTGTTTCCATTCGGAATCGCTTAACTTGAGCCTTGATGTTTCGCTTTCCCATTTTTGAAATGAGCTTAGGTTTCGAGGAATCTTCAGTTGTGACTGCTCCTGAGTTGCTACTTAGCTGCTCGTACCTGCTCGCATTCAATGTTGGAGATGGAGAGGGCGTTGACGACTCTGACTCGCTTCGTTGAACTAATCGTCGATTGTCTGATGCTGGAATATTTAGCTTTTCAGTGGCTGTGGTGCTAGTGCTCCTGCATGGTGAATTGTTTGAACTACTTGCTAATGAGTCACCAATGGACGTTGTTGAAGAGCCTGGTCTTGTGCCGTTCGGAGAGAACTTGGCGTTGTATGAATTCCTGGGTTTGTACGAAGTTGATCGTTTTCCTGTGCAAAATTAAAATCAGTTTTATATTTAATGACATAGTTTGTCATATGATGTAGCGTTGGCTGTAGGAAATGAAGTTTAATTCAGCTATACACAAAATCTGTTTGCATAAATCAATTTTGGAGCTAATTCATGGATATTGAATTGGCCATGCGAGAAGATGGCTGATCAGTGATCACTTTATTCTTTTTTTTTACAATTCATGTCACACGAATTCTTGAAGTTAAGGCAGAGTTGGATGCTTCATTTCATTCAAATCCTTTCATGAAACCACTAATAAATTTATGAGATTATGGATTTTACTGTTCATAGGTATATTAAGTCATACATTATTCATTTTTATTAGCCTAATGAACCTTTGCCCTATAGCGAACGATCTTACAATGTACGAATTTCATCTGGAGTACAAGGAACACTCAAACACAAGTTTTGTGAGAGAAAGTTTGTGAATCAGTTCCTGATTTCTACAAAATGATTGTCGTTTAAACTTTAATGTCGCTTGAGTCACTGGGAACCTCGCAACATTCCTGGAAAATGTGACTTGCTACTGCTTGACATGTCTCCTGTCGCAATACCCCAACAGACGCTGTCTAGTCCAAAATATATGCGTCTCTCCATTTTGGCTTACAAATTAATTAGAAAGAATCCAGAATTTAATTTGAAATTTTATTGACATCTTTTGTGCTTAGCTCTTTTTTTCCATATACTGAGCTAATATCCGATGGACATTCATGGGTGGAAATACTAACATCTCTAAATCAGCAAAACTCCCTTGTGATATATTCTTCGGGCAATTGGTACTCTCTGACTTCAGTACTCGAGGAATCGTTGTCTTGTTTTCAGTTGACATAAAAATTTATGAACAGAGCCCAGTACTCTTTGGAGGAGGGCGAAAATGAGCATCCAGAAAGAGAGACAGTTTGCCAACGGCTGCGAAAGTGCTAGTATGTGACATGCCAAAACCGCAACGAGTAAAAAATAATGAATTTTCTCCTCTTTTAATCTTTTGGGCAAATCTTTCCATGTGTGTCCTCGTCTGAGTAATTAAGAGAATTCTTTTCCTCGCTAGTACCCTCAAACTATTTTTCACTTCCAAAACTAGTTTTTTTTTCAACATTTTTTTTCCACGAGAAAAAATTCCACAAAATTCTCCTTTTTTTGTAGAAAAACTTTTTATACTAACCCAACCCATCTATTACTTTGTTGCACACAAGCACTTTTTCTTACGCAATGTGTTAAATTGTTTTCGCTTTACCACGTTGTGGAGGTGGGGTAAGATGAACTTTGATTCGCTCCAGAGATCGGCTTCGGGGGATGCGGGAGGTGGAGGAGTGATGCAACCTTCCATTAGGTGAGATCGGTTTCGGAGTATTGTTTTGTATGCGACCATGATGATTCTGTACTGATCGCCCACGGTGAATTCTCAATGTCAGTCTTTGCTCTTCGAAACGAGAGCCTAGTAGCCTTGATCCTTTCGTTGTCCGAAAACCTGAGACAAGTTAAAAACAAAACATATCAATGGTCAGCTGCAATCATTCTTTCATAAAACCACAACCATGAGCTAACAGTTCTTATTCCTTAAAAGAAAATTATTTGTACCATTAATTTACGTGAGAATTCATTTAAACCAAAGCCTGTGTATAGATAAAAGTTAGTATACAAATCTATATCCTTTGTTTTTTGCGTATAAAATACTTAAGAAAACTTATTGATACTATTCAATAATTTGCTTTGATGGAAAAAGCTGTTAGTACCTAAAGCTTCTACTGTCTCATAAAGAAAATGATTGCGAAAAAATCGTTCTCTAGCCAAACAATGAACGCTTATTCCATCTTCAATACAAAAATGACAGTTGCAAGACGGATTTTCTATAACAAATGGGAAAACAAGCACATGCAATCAATCATGGAAGACCCCCTTTCACAGATTTCCTGTCTTCTGCAGATATTTCTTCCTTTTTTTGTAACAGAGCGTCCTAAATCTGATCTAACAAATAAAAATAAATTGCAGACGAGCCATGTATTATTCACTAGCCTGTTTTCTTCGCTCGTGCCTCATACTTACGCTAAATTGTGCCACTTATGTCTTCTTATCTCAGTAACGAATTCCTAGTGCTCCAGACATCCTACACACATCAACCAAAGAATGCCTCTATAATAATATTACTTTCCAACCTTTGCAAAAGTCGTTTTACGCAGGACCCTATTATTCTTCCACATGACAATAAAAAGCATTTTTTTCTCTTCATGAAGGACTCACTCTTGTTGAAATACAGCAAGTAGCACGTTTTTTATAGTTCAAGGAAAGGATTTTAAGTCATTAGTTTAATTTTTAGTACACGGTACCTTGGTTAATTGCTCTCGTTGTCTCTACTGCTGCTCTGTAAATTCTCCAGTAAAAGAAGAGCATCACAAACATGGGAAGAAAAAATGATCCAACTGCAGAGTAGACCACGTATCCCTGTAAATCGCATAGAACAGTTGTTAGAAAAAATAATCAAAAAAAATTACGAGCCCTATCATTAGAGTCATTTTCCACACAATTTTTGTCATACTTTTAGGCTCCATGTAGTTAACAGCTCGGCGCTTTGCGTCGCGAGACTTTTTTGTCCATATAACATACAGCTATACTTCTACGATGTTACGTATTAAAACGGACGCTCTCCTTATAGTAACTTTTTTAAATGTTGCGAACTCAGACGGATATAAAATAGAAAGTTGGAAGGCTGTGGAATTTCAAAAGTATCGTTACAATTTGATCGTGAAAGAGACGAATAGTTATTACGGGCAGTTTGTTGAATCGACGTGCGAAAGGGTTTGGTTTGGTATGACTCGCTCCGAAGAACAACTCGCAAGAGAAGTGGGAATAGTATAAGCTTGTAGTAGATATGAAGGCAGGCAGCCAGGGCATTAAAAGTTTCTTCCGAATTATCTCCCGTTTTAGTATTGAGCTCGGTTAATAGTTATTAATTCCGAGTGAGTGATTTTTTTATTATCAGACATAAAAATCACAAGAGAGCCATTGTGGCTACAATGAACTGACAAGTAAGTACTTCCCAAAGGAAGTTTCACAGCGACCTTCTAACTTTTAAATTGCCTGGGTGTCTTCCTTTGTAAGGAAGCCGATGAATGTATAGCAATGATTTACAGACTCTGTCTCATACCTCCAATAACGACTCTTCTGTTGTGTTTGGGAGAAAGAGCATGAGGGGCAATAAAAGAACTGCTTTGTTAAAAAAATAAATTGCGTACACACTCGACTACAGGACTTGGCAGTAGACAAGTTTCAAATCCCCACATGTCAAAGTAAGGAGCACGTGTCGGCAAAATGCCTAGTTCTGGAAAGACATTTGTCAGTTGCAAAATCGTGGGTAATCTGTCAGTGGGATTACTACTTTCAGCGTAAAACTATCTAATTAATTCTGAAAACTAATATTTTTAATAAACAAAACAGGAAACTTTCGCAACAGGAACCTGTAAAGTTAATTCATGAAATCCGGCATGTAGACAGGTACAAACAAGGAGCTGACGTTGTGATGTTGTTTGGTTAGGGTTTGTTAGCGTAGGTTGAACATATGCATAATGTTTAATGTTTGCTAATTAACAGAATGTTTTGTATTTTTGACGGCTGTACATGTGAACTGCAGTGATAGACTGTCTCCTCTGATTGTAATTAACAATTAACTTTGTAAACATGCATAGTAAAATGAACTAAAGGAAACTATTGCTAATATATCTGTATCGATTATACCTTATCATTAGTTAATTCACAAGTTGGCGAGCATTCTCCAACACGGTAGTAGCCTTCACTAATATTCCCACTCGTACCAAACTCGTGGCTTTGTTGTTGATAAACTTGAGGTTGCTCATACGACGAGTCAATGATGCTCCCATTTGTCCCCAAAATAATTGATGACGATGTGGTCGTAGTTGATGGTTGGACAAACTGCTTGAAAAGTTTTCTCTTCCTGTCATTCCATCCAACGAGCGGAGGAAAGCAAATGAGAAAACTGAGAACCCATACTGCTCCAATCAACATCTTTGCCTTTTTTGATGACATAATGCTGGGATAAGTGACGGGTCGTGTCACTGCCACATATCTGTCTAAACTGTAAAAGTCAGAATGAGTATGAATGAGTCCTTGTGCAGTGATACAAGCAGTAATAACTTTTGCCGATTCAAAAAAAAAAAAAAAAAAAAAATCTTCTCCTACAGCTTGTCCTAAGATTCACACAAGAAAGGAAAAGTCTCGTGTAGTAGTACATATTTATAACTTTTGCGCAGACAGACATGAACCAAGGTTGCATTCACTTTTATGATTAATTTTGCGCCAGTCTGGTACTTTCCTTGAGTCTAATAATAGGCTCTTACATGCTCATATTCATATTACGGAAACGGGGTTTAAATCATGTAGACGACTACTTTCACTAACAAGAGAAATTCCATATTGCGAAAAAGAAAAGCAACTGCTCTGACTGTAGAAGGTTTTCGTTGTCTAATGAGAAACACAGCGGAAAATGGTACGGAAGTAAGTTTAATTTCAAGCAAAAGAACATGACATGACTCAAAAATGTGTTCTAACTTCTTTATCTTCGAGAAAAAACGGAATTTCGGGCGCTTGGTATATTTCTTTCGTCCTTTTATCTGTTTAATTTGTACAAACATTTAGTTTCAAATTGGAGATATTAGAAGTACCATAGTCGTGAACGATAGAGAGACGAGAAGAGCAAGTTTTCTTTTACCTGATGGCGCACAAATTCAGGATAGACGCTGTGCACATCCAAACATCTACGGCGAGCCACATGGAGCACCAAATCTCCCCAAAAATCCATACTCCAAAAATTTCCCACGTGGCTGAAAAAGGTAGGACGGCCAATCCCACGAGTAGATCCGCCACCGCAAGAGATACAATAAATAAGTTCGTAACGGTTCGAAGCTTGGTGCTAATGAACACAGCTAGAATGACTAAACAGTTGCCGACGATAACAACTACGTTGATGAAAGCGAGGATCATAAAGGACACAATAACTTTGGCATCTTTCCACTCCAGTACAGGCTCCGGCTCACACTCAGTAGACAGATTCATCGCTTCTAGATCCTCCAGTTGCCCTCCCATTTTGACTCCTCTTTAAGAAAACGAAGCGCGACTACACAATTTACTTTCTCCGGGGGAGAATAGTAACGAAATCTATAAATAAATATCACTCGACAAGAAACCAAAGAACGTCGGAAAACTGACAGATGTGGCAGAGTGCAGCTATAATTTGCGGTTTTTAAGGTTGTTTACGTTGTAATAAGTACAAAAGGTTTTGACAATATTTAGTAAAAGCTGGGAAAATTATAGAATCTGAAGTATCATTTGTACAATCGAAATATTTACAGTGTTTCTTGTAAACTAAGCCTATTGAAGCATCTTATGACAATCTCAAAACAGAGTACAATTTCATTTTCAAAATTAACGGGTAAAAGAAGTCCTACTTATATTGTTGCAACTTATTTCATCATTTCTGTGAAATAAGTTTACCCCATTGTAGCATTCTTTGAGACTATTTGTTCACTGTTTATGGCTTATACTTGTGAATCTTGAGTTTACTGACGACTCACACTTGACAGTTAGTTGAAAACTCTTTTTCTTCTTTTTTGTAATTAGAAGATGATGAGAAACATTTAACGGAAGGTATTTTCGAAACATTTTGCAAGACATTCGCATGGAGTTGAGGTGTATTCGAATTTCTTGGGACAAGTGGCTATGTAAGGTGGTTCTTCTTCAAGACCTGTTAATATAAATATAAACATATATAAATATTAGAGGTATAGCCGTTAGTACATTTGTGATATTGATTTTTTAGAAAGAAACACAAGGATGAAGGAATGTCTGTTGCAATCATTTACAGATGGTTTAATGTCCGTTACATCTGAGAATTGTGTAGCAATTAAATACGAAGACAATTATACGGAAAAAGAACACGTGCCAGTATATCGAGTATGTTGTGAGCAGATAGCATAGAACAAAGGCATGTTAATTTGCAAGCTAGGATATTTTCTAGGTTCAATGAACGTTTCATAACTGTAAATGTATACATGGAGCTTTAACCCAACCGTCTACATTCTCAACGCGTTTAACATTCAATTGAGTAGAGTAATATCCATTTTCAGATCATAAATTAATGTGATAATTAGCCCCAGTGGGCTTTCATTCTCACTTCGTAAACCCCGCATTTAATTAGATTTTTTGTACTTTCTCCGGAAATTTATTCCGATCATCATCATAAAAGAATTTTATCTCTTGTTTGCTGATTTAATATCGCGAACTGACACTCCTCCCCACTATTTCACTAACGAAAAGGGCCCTATCACCTATTGCCTACCGTTATCAAGGGTTTGCTACTTACATGTGGCAAAATTCCTGCAGATGCGTCGCTATATTTGGTAATCATTGTCTCATTGTCATTAGTGAATACATAGGAGGAAGTAATTAAAACGCCCACAAATACATGTGCGTCAGTTTAAGAGTTCTGGTAATGACCGGTTTGCCTCTGTGTGCAGAATAGTTTAAAAGGTACATTTTTCCAGGAATCAAATGATGCAAAATCATCCTGTGTCTGTAGTTTACGTCTTTGTTTTAGCAAAGGACTTTGGAACATATGAGCCGTATTTGGGCCAGCACAGTCCAATTTCTCCTCTTCCCACGCAAAATATTCTAATCTAATGGCTTCTGGTATTTTGGGTTTTTGGCCAGTGGTTCTTCTAACTGACCTATCCTTAGAGATTAATTTTAATTTTCGAAAACACACAATTCTAACTTCTGTAATCCACTGAGAATATGTGGTACTCCCAAAACAATTTCCTATTCCTTCAGAAGAAAAACAGCAAAGTTAGAACAGCTTATACACCTCCATCTACGAAAAAATTGGGCTTTTATTAATTAGGATAACGAGGAGAAACTTTTACATGAAGTACCTTTCTCGCTTGTAAGAAAAAGAAAACGTAATCATATGCTGCTTTAACCGTCCGAGCGCAAAACTTCATTCCATCAATCTCCCTTCCACTTCATTCCATGACATGAATACATACGTATTAATCCCATTGCTCAAATACGGAAGACAAAACCCTTGTTACGCGGGCTCTGTCTCAAGACCATGCCTGTTTACGGATGAGTTGAGAAGGTGAAAGTTGGAGAAAGCAAACAACTTTTGAGTGTGTGTGTGTGCTCCGAATAACTGTGGCCTTTCGAATGCATATTCATTGGAGTACATAGAAGATTAGTACAAGGAACAAAAACAAAACTCTTTGCCAGCGCACCCAAGGGTTCTCATTGAATTACAAAATGTGCAGGTACATATTTAAAGAAAACACACTTTCAATTAGTTTTCTCAGAAAGTTGAAAGTCTTCAAGAATGTGAATCGTGTCACAACATCGGAAACTTTCATACGATCTAATACGAAGATTAATGCTCCAAAAGTAATTATTGGAAGGGTCGATGAGCTATGAATGAACCCGAAAGACAAATACACAACTTGGTTTGAAAGCTCAAACTGGTGACATCAAAAGCCTTTTAAAATTCATCATCTAATGCAGCTTCTCTTCAAAGCGAAGTAATACTCTTTGGAAATGTGGTATGCGAAATTTCAACAATTTACTCAACAGTACGAAAACATATTCTTAATTATACTAATCTAGAACTAACTATGGAATTGAGATTGTTTGAGCAAATTCTAATTAGTATAATTCATTGCTTGGGTTTGCATTTTATTAATTAGCTTAGATCCTTTCCTTATTAAATAAGTCAACTGTGCAGAGACGTCAGATTTTTAAGCGGTTGTTTCACTATATTTTTCAAATATATCTTGACAAGGATAAAATTATCATGATGAAATTATAGTGACATGTACTAGTACGTCAGTGAAAACTTTGTTCGTTTTCTGCTCAAAATTGGATAACTATGGAGGGGAATTTGCTTAACAATATTCTTTTGGCATTTCAAAAGAAAAAACGACAACTGTTGGGAATTTCACTCTTTATTTATCACTGATGGCTTTGACACAAACGTTCGTAAAGGATTATCCTGTATCCTGTATGTATACATTCTTGTTCTGAACTGTAGACCTTCAAAGTAACCCATCAACTGGTTCACAGGTTTTGAAAAGAAGGAAACAATTAAATCGCCCCACATTGGTGGAGCCGCAAAATGTGCAAAACTTTCCTAAGTATATCCGCATGGATGCTCCGTTATCGATTGTATCTTTACAGAAATGAAATATTTTTGAGCCATTATGCACCAATAGCATGTTGCAAATAGTGTTTGCTTATATGGAAAAACTTATATGGTTATATGCTAAACCGCAAGTTACAAGTACAAAGCAACTTTTCCTTTCAACATTGAAAAAGAGGTAGTCATAAAATCGCTTTGAATATTGATCATTGATGTTGGGAAGTTACCTTCAAATTTCTTTCTTTTCTTGGAATCGCTATTCGCCAACTTTCTTCTCTACCGCCTACATTACAAACTTGTGGCTTATTTTATCAAGTTAGTGATAAACTAGTTATACAATTGTAAAAGAAATTCCTTCAGGGGAAAGTAAATTTATGCTGCAATTTTGACGGAATACTGGTTACAAGCGGCATGATTCATTTAATTACAGCAGCATATACAAAGTTTGCTGAATGCGACAACTTGACTGAACCTGACTGTTTTAATAATAGAATGTGACGTTTTGAACTCCTTCTCATTTCCAAACATGAGTCAGGTAAAAAAAATCCCAAAAGTTTCAGGAGAAAGTGTGCGGAGCTAGTTTGTCATTGTGACATGACATCGCACTCATAACGGCAACCACCCACAGAGTATATTTTTAGTGCAATTACTAATATGCACTTTTGACATCATGCGAGACTCTAACCTGTAACATTTAGGTGAGGAGAAAGGGGGAAAAAATCTTATTAATTAGGAATGGTAATCAAATACTTCTTGTGCATTATATTTTAACATCGTACATCGACATCGGCATTTAACGATCACTAAAACATGAAACTATTGAGTTTCTACCTAAAAGGAAGGCTAAAACGGAAACCTGTGCATGGCAGCTGCGAGAAATTTTTGTACATGTCCAGGTGGTTCTTACATATTATATATCTCAAGAGTAAACCCAAGTCCTCTCCAAATGTGGATAAAAACAACCGGGTCGGTTGGAACCAAGTAAAACCTCTTTCGATAAGTAGTTCATTGCTTCTTCGTTTCTGTCTTGGCTTTCTATCTCCATCATCCAAAGTGAAATCACATAAAATATCCTGTCAGTCTTGCACCCTCGTAAATGCAACTGTTTCTCCTCTTTTGTGTCACATCACATCAAAAATGCAATCAGTTTCCCCTTCTTTCTTTCGGTCACTACTCACTATTTTTTTACTGTTCACTATACATTTTATTTACCTTTAGCAATCACAGGAAATGGGCGATCCTCTCAAAAAGTTTCATGTATCCTGAGGTCCAAACCCCTTATAGGCCCTAATACTGACTTTGCCTTCCTGTATGTATTACGAAACATTTCTGTGGATTACAGATGTTCTTGCCGGAAATAAAACGGTTTGAAGAACTTTTAACTCTTATGGTGTTTGAAACAGGGAAAAGGTCTGGCAGATCTAGAGACTACAAGAATTTTACGCTTTCAATTGTACCTACAGGGTTTCAGTGGCAATTTCTATTGGTACGCATTACTATCATCAATGCATGATATAAGCTGCCCTTTGGAATGTATAAATTACATACTCTGCGAGAGAGTAAGGTGTAAGGTGCGTCTTAGAAGCTACTTTCCATAACATCTACAGACTGATGCGTAGTACGAGGCGAAACAAGGCTGAGATTATTCAAACGAGAGTTGTGCCTGTAAGTTCGTTTCATTGGCAATTTTCAGCACTACTGGCGAACAGATTAAAGCCTCCGTTGGATTTCATTCTTGAGTCCTCGTTTTGAATAAAAGTGAAACATTGACAGAGTTGCTGTGCAATCCAAATAGACGTATTAAATTTCTCAATTCTACTTCTGTGCCGATGTGCAACTCAAATCATTTTTCTAATAATCACGAACGACGGGGGATTACGTCAGACTCTAAAGAACGAAAACGGAAGCCCGTAGATGAAAGGCTTAGTAAATGGTGAGTATTTACGATATCTTAAAAGTTTGGGAATGGGAACTACTCGTAACAAGTAACAGAATCCGTTATTTGATACTATCTATCTTTCAAATAGAATAAAACACCGATGTTATTTTCAAGAAACTGAAGCCACTATACTACACAACCAACGATTGCATTGTAGATGAAACGCTGATTGTCTTTTAGCATAAAGCATATAAAGGTTAAGTGGTCACACTATTTTGTATCTTACCAGTTAGTTGAAAAGGTATCATTTATTTAGCAGTGGAGATTGCATTCAATGGCCAATAATGTGAAGCTGGCAGGATTTGTAAGAAAACTTCACAAGGAGCAATTATTACTCTGCCATGAATGATTGCAATTACTCGTGTTCTAATGGTCCTATTGAATTGCCGCTTGAAACAAGTAACTCGCTTAATAAATAACACACCACCACTTTATTACAGCCTTTTATATGTATAGGTAAGTTATCTTCACAATATTGACAACAACTTCCTTATTGTTGTGTTAATAGTTTCTTTAACAGACCCTTCTTTTCCTAACCTCACCACACAATTTGGATGCATTATTGTTACTAACACATCGTGTGTCACATTGTTTCGCACAACTAATGTTTAGTTTTTCCTGTGAAAAGTATAACTTCGCGAGATGGTTGAATCGAAAAGATGCCAAAATTCTAATTTAAGATAATCTCGTGTGGATGTGGATGTAACAAAAAACAATACAAAAGGAAGTGTTTGAAAAGCTAACCAGGAAATTGACGGTTCTAGTGTGTACAAATAAAGTATTGTGACTAAACATAATGTCATGAATGTACGTACATGTTATGAGATTTATGGAAATTAATATGTTTGAAACTCCAGATAAGGTATTTATCATTGCATGAAACAAACTATCGTATGTTGTCTATGGGGCCCCGAAAGAAACCCATTCTGTCGTGTCAAATATTTGTTAGGAGAATAATTTCGTTCGTTTTCGCACAGTCACGTCTTTCTTTCGCTTTTCTTTTCATGCCATACTCGGCTCAAGCAATCACACGAGTATCTCGGTTGGAAATAAGGAAGACGACAGGGAAAGATTTAATACTGGATTGGGATTACCACTACTTATTCGAAGCTCTTTTGTTGAAAACATATTGCCTCTTAAAATTGCGCTTACGACCCCTCACACAATGAGAATTTTCCTTTTTCGATAGACGTTTGTGCATAATTTATATGAATGCAGGCAGACATAATCATCGTCACTCGTTGTTTTGCAAACAAACGATAGCTTTCATGCTTCGAGATTTCCTCACTAACAGAAATTCCTTACAAATTCACAGGAGGCAGATTATTTTCAATAAAATATTATTCGTCTCCAAAAAGAGCACTGTTACCAGAAATAATCCTGTCCCGAGGTAGTTGCTTACGAAGCCCGCTTTATCAACGAATTCGCTACTTATCCAACAGTCAGAAAAAACACCTACGGATGAAACGGATCTGAATTACAAAGAAATACAAAGGCTAACATGTAGCACGTGTTCATCTGAGACGAAATGGCATGTAAAGTCTCTTTCTGTTTACATCAAAAGCGTATCCGAAAGTCAGTTTGTCTTTTTGACAGGATATGAAAGCAAGATTAGCTAAGGACATGATACACATTTCGAATGAGCACGGTTTCACTTGGGATCACATGCAGTGTATGGTTAAGTGACGAAGGAAAGGAGAAACTGTCACAGCTGGAAAGGAGATGTTCCATCAGGTAGTTTTAAGGAAGTGTTTTTGAGTTTCAGGCTTTCAATTGCTTAAAACTTTATACGAAACATTGAATATTACATCACGATTACCAAATGAGGATTATAACAAGCTGGTTCTAGGGAGGGCAAATTTAGAACTCGTTTACGAATTTTTTTTCTAGCTCCAATATCAACTCTCCATTCCAGTCCATTCCATTGATCTACTACTTTATTTTCTTGTTAGAGGTTAGTGAAAGCTCATTTTTGGTAGTCAATTTCTGCTGCAAATACAAAAAATAAAATAAAACACGATATACGCGATCAAATATACAGTACAAAAAAGTGATATTAATAAGCTGCATAATTTAAAATAGTCATAAGACAAGTAAACATTATTAACCCTTCTACAGAAGGTGAAGGCGCACAAATGAAAGCTGAATTTATTTTTCGCTTTTTATTAGATTCTTTCGTCAGATAAAATCCACCCATACGAGAGTTTTGACAGGTGAAATGGATGTTTCTGGTAACGCTTACGGCAAAAAAATACGCTGCTTTTTGAGTGGTTTCTTATCGTCTAGCGCAAGGTGAAAGCTATGCACATATTCACACTCCGCGTTCGTACTTTAATATCATATCTCAGCTATATGAAAGAAAGGTATTTGTTTCTAAATGCAGTGAACAACTGATCTGGAATCTCTTGTGAAGAACCTAAGAAAGAGTTGAAAGTTGAAAGCGACTTGCACACAACATTAGGAATATAGCTCCACATAAATTTCCTTTCACAAATATGCATGTGTGAAATTATGAGTTATATTCAAGGAGTTCTAAAGGCATACGTGACCAGGGAAGATCCAGCCATGAGGATGCACATGTTCTCTAGCACTGACGAAAAGTACGTATATGTGACTGGAATAACACCGCATTTGATTAAGGTATCACTCTGGCAATGGGTATTGACTATTCGTCATGATGTCGTTAGGTTAATATTATGTGTTTCCGGGCTAGAAGCTCATTTCACGCGCCCTATATTCTTTGCATGTCAGATAAGGGCACTTATGAATGGAAATAAAAACAAGAAAAACGCATCTTTATATTTGCAACCTCCGGAGGTTGTCCTAAGTTTTAGCATTAAAAAATTTTATATCTTTTCTGTGTCCTTCACTATTCTATAAGAAAATAATTTGATCATTGATGATCCATTTTCTGGGCTTTTTGAGTAACATTTAGCATCAATCGATTTAATAGAACCGATTGAGGTACCGAGTTGCAAGAAGCAGTCAAAATAATACACACGAACGAACTGACTATTTCCTGCAAATCTAATTGTAGGAAATGAACTTAAGCAAGGTGTGACAGTGCAAAAGAATGCACTTACCTATATAAATAGACATCATTTCTACAGGTGCATTGCATATTGGATTGGAGAAACTGCGTGCATTTTCGTGGTGGCCAATAAAGAAACGATTGATTTTCGAACTAGATAAAGCAACGGTAACCTGCAAGCTATTTTTTACAATTTCAAACTATTCTTGTCAAACTCCTTATATTCTGCCCTTAACTTGGACTTGAAGTTTACTTCGGGAGTACAATTTTCGCCCTCAACACACTCCTTTTCATTATTTTTGCTCTCATAATATAATTATATGAGACACAAAAAACGAGCTCTTACAAACTTAGTTTCTCTTCCTTTATCAATAATAATTGAGCCACATAGAATAGCTGACTTGACACATCATTACCAACAACGGAGAACGGACACCTTCACAAGTCCAAAATAAAGACGTGCACTAATGCTATGAGTATTTCTGACATGTATCGTTAGTCCTATGATCATCTCTGTTCCGAACATAATCAAAACTTCCCGTTTTTGTACCTCAGTCGTGTTTCAGTGGAATTTAACGACTTGCTAGATTGTTAGTTATTTTAGCGCAACATTATTGCACTCCCGATGAGCATTTTACAGCTTTCGCCCTATATTTACTGACTCCTACAACATTTTTCTATTTCTTCCTTTAATTTCCTTGTATTCTATTACTTTTGCCGTAATGAACACATCGTAAAACAGAAATGAGGACCAAAATAATGACTAGCTGGAGAGTTTCTATTAGTCATTTTCGTCAATGCTTTCACAAGCCTCATTTATCCTGCAACTTTTCCAGCTGCAGGCAAACAGTGGAGATAAGAAGCAAAAATTGAAAGCAAATATGCATTGAAAGATAGTCTTTTGATGGTCTACACAGCTTAAAAACTAGGCTATCAGGAATCGCCAGGAAAAAGTATACATTTTCGAAGGTATTGTAGAAGGATGTACATACACTGTATCTATTCCCGACTCCTCTTTCAAACATAACAGTTCAGAACTCAATGATTTCGTGAAATTATCGTTGTAAAGGCTATTTTATGTACATGTATACTTCTATACTGTAAACTTTGTATTACCAGCTTGCCAATTCTAACGAAATTCACCTTCTTTATTGTGAAATATTACTTGAAAGCGGGGCACGAATGTGATTGTAGATAGATATTAAGAGGAATCGTTTTTGAAAATTTCTCCTTTTTGTTGTATTCTTGAGGATCGATGATATAAGGGGCCAGTAAATATCATTAAGATAGCGAGCAAGAGATGAAAAAGGAATAGAAGTAGAAAGTTGGCGTACTACTGACTAAATGATGCACAAATGCCTATCGCGCACCCATCCAATCAGTTAGTTTACTACTGTACGCTTACTACACTAAACATGGTCATGAAACTAACTAGGAAGTAGGGAACAGGTAATAAGGAAACAATATTGTCTTCTCTTGACGCATGCACATCTAAAATGACGACGTAAGTGTCATCATTACTAACAAAAAGAGGCAAATAGAGGTATAGTGAATAGGACAAAAGCACTTTGCTATTTTAGCAGACTATCACGTATACTACTACATCTTTTACATAAGCTATTGTACGCGAACTTGCATCAGTTTATCACTTAATGATCCAGTTCAATTTTTTTTTCATTTTTTACAGCACAGAACACCACGATGGGGACCAGAAGGAGGAGAACGCATGACAAAGCTGTATTTTTGTTCCTTTCAATTCAGGATAGCTGAGCCTAAGTCTGTACAAGTTGAGTGAGCAAAATAAATGCAAATGCTTAGCGAAAATTTTGTTTGTTATGTAGGCGGAAGTCCTAGAGATTAGAAAGGGTGAAAATATTATGGTGTGTACATGATACGATGAGATACGTTTAGATGTTAAATTCATTTAAAAAACACCTGGTAGAAAAAATACATTACGAGCTGATAAGATATCGATAGATATCATGCACACAAACATCTTATTCGCATTTTAAGAATATCGACATATCCCATCCATTCGGGATGATTCTTTGCAACAGTTGCTGTTGCTGTTCGAATGCATGCTCCTATTGAAATGAGCATACCATCATCACAGCGAAAGAAATCTAGCGTCTGATGGCTATAAATTGTTGGATTGAAAAGAGAAGTTTTTTCTTTTATTGTATGAAAGTTGAACAGGTCTAGGAGACTGGAGTTTTTTCTACTTGAGAGAATACGTTTATGGGAATAGAAGGAGCAGAAGGACGGATGATCTCCATCCCATTCACAGTTGATTTTCCTCCTCTAAAGTTTACTACTTTTTTTGCAAGGCCGCGTATTTGTATGAAACCCGACATTTTTTGGATATGCTCTTTTTTCGTTTGGTTAAGCCATCTTGATCAGCAGAAAGGCATTGTAGAGCGTTGATGTAAGAATCAGAGCTATAGCTATAACTTTGGTAGGCCAACAATCTATGTTTTTCCCTTTTATATATGCAACTTCACCAAATCCAGAAAAGGGAAAAGTGCAATACTGCTGGAAGCGGTGATCAGGATGGTATATATAAAGAAGAAGTTAGATTAGACGACAAATCTTTAGTATTCATAGGAGATTGGACGATTTTGCATCCATCATATTTATACGAACAATTTTTACACAGCAGGCGAAGCGTCGCGTCTGTTTTCATAACGTAATTTAAGAGAAAGCAATGATCATCTTTGAATAGTTTAAGTGTAATGCGTTTCCTTTCTAGTAAGTTCTTCGTTCTTTAGGAACAAACAGCGAGTTTCAGCACACTTAAAATTTGAAAAAAACGAACTTTTCTCTGTGTTCTTGCTTTTAAAGTTGGATCGATGATTCAGCAGGGATGGAAATCTTGTGATTATACATAGTAGTAGAAAAAATCTGAGTGGCTTTATACATTTACGCTCATCCTCTCATTTCTGTACTTTTTGAAATAAGAATATTATAATTCTTACAACTTTCCCTTTTATGTAGAGTTTGAAAACATGAAAATACGATAAGATATTTCAATTTTTACTAACTTTGAACTAGTTTATATTGGATTTACAGAAAGGGCTTTGGTATTTATGCATGTACCTACTGCAATAGGCAGCAGCCAACATAATATATAATCTTGGGCGAATGGTGGATCGATCTATGAACACGTGCAGACTATTTACAAAGTAGTACAATACATGTGTCCGTTTCCTGCAGGATTGTCAATATTGTCACTGAAAACAGATAGAAAATTGTTGAAAACCTGAGCTGTTAGATTCATTGATGAAAAAACGCACATGAATGAACAAAGCATACTTCAGTAGAAAAAGTTTGTTTGATTTCATTAGCAGCAACAATGAAAAGCATTGACTGATTTAATGATTGTAATTTCAATGGAGAGACCTTCAACGAGCAAGCAGCTCTTTTAATCCTCTTATCAAAACGCATGTGAATGTAAAATCAAACAATTTTCGTGGGCTTTATCATTAGATTCTCTTGTCCGTATTCGTTTTGCGAGACGCTGGTGACAAGGGAAACTACGAAGATTACATACGCATGCTTGACTTCTGTGTTGAAGAAAAAAGTTGACACTTTTCTTGTATTTCTCAAGATATCCCTTTGGGAGAATATACGATAAAAAACGTTTTAATGGTGAACCATCCTTACTTCTGCCCCAAGTAAGTGTAGTTCTGTCTGGATGTACGATTCTAGTACTTCAAGTGCTACAAGAAAATTGAATCAGAAGCATATAAAGGGGTTTTTTATTCTCTTCCAGGACTTTCTTTATCAGGGTCTTGGTGAGACACAGATTATTTAGAGTATCAACCATCAACAGGCACAATCGACTACACTCATCTGCCTGGTAGTTGCCGACATTGAAAGTACGAATTTCTTGTTTGAACTATTTATCTTAAACGTTTCGTAGTTTAGATGGAAAATAACTCGAATTGTTTGCTCGACTTGTGAGCTAATTCCTAAGAAGAATAAACCCAAGTAATAGGGATAAGGAAGAATTGAGTATTTAAATTGGAATTGAATAGGTTTGCTAAAAGGAAGAAAAAGTAAAGGTTTTAGAACCCTCAAAATCCGTTACGTTATATATGCTATTTGAAGGCAGGTGGTTAAAAACTGGCCTTTAGGGTCTTAAAGTTGATTTTGTCATCGCTATGCACCAAATTAAGACACGTTTGAAGGCAAGTGTTGAAACGTTGTGGTACTTAGAGGAAAAGAGCGAATATGGCCCTCCAAAGGCTTTGAGGAACCCTTAAAAGCGGATATGTCCCCTCTGTATGTCCATGGACAATTTCAAAAGCAAGAAGAAATAAAAGGACCTTGCTGATACCTGCAAACGGATTATTGATGTGGTTTCAAAAGTTGATCCCACCATGATTTTGTGCCTTTGTACCAAATTTGGAGTCATTTTGGCAAAAGGTCATTTAGCATAGATGGAAAGCTGGAAATCCAGACATAACCTACGTGTATCCAGAAACTAAGGATCGAAATAAACTTTTTATTTAGCTTATGCTACGCAATATTTAGTATCATAAAATCCAGAACAGTGGAGAAGCTTCAAACAGTAAACAATAGAAATAAACGCGAATCAAGTATGAAAACTTGGCTTCGAAAATAGTTCCCAATTTCTGATATGCATTAAATACTACTGTCCCACAGTAAACAGCTGTGTATTTAAAATTTTTCAAAGTAATATTTGGAATCTAAGTTGAATAATTTAATACTGTGCGACACTTTACGAAGCCGAAGAACGCTCGGATTCTAGATCAAAGAAGGAGGAATTTAGGAATGCCCAGTGGAAATAAATTATGCTTTTTCGGAGTAGAAATCTCGTGAGGAATTCAAGATGCTGTAGCTTTTAAACAAAGAATACTAAATGAAAAAAGTCTTAGATTTGACTTGATTCGAGACGCCTTCAAGCACATATGCTATTATTCTGTACTACGATACAGAATCGCACTGTCGACAATCTAAGCACATTATTCAAAATATCTTTCGCCCGGCACCCCTCGAAAGTTTCTCTGTCTGTAGGATTTTTTACAGAGAATTAGGCATAACTCCCAACACCGGAAAGGCATATTGGTAATAGGTATGTACTTCTCTATTTTATGAAGACCGATCTGACTAGGCTAACATTCGATGCTATCAGAGTTCATGCTGTGGGTTATGAGTTGAGTATAGATTTCTAGCGAACGTTACGTCCGCATTTCGTCTCATATATTTCGGCAATGCTGCATTGCTGCTCCTCCGTCGCATTAATGAATGTTCGCCTAGATAGCGAAAAAGAAAGAACTCTATCGAGAATTTGTCGAAGAAAATGGGTAAATGCTGTTCATCCGCTAGTCGTCTGCATCTTTATTACAAAAACTCCTATGAATGGAGTGAATAAAATATGGGTTTGTATGTGCGATGGAAAAAAAAGATGAAAGAAAAAAAATCCTCCTAAATCGTGTTCTCTGCCTCATTTATCGCACACACAAAGTGACTTTGGCAGACACGATGATATGATAAGAGTCCAATTTTACTCCAATAATGATTATGTCTATTACTACACGGTGGAAGAGCACGTTACTCCTTGTAAGTTTGCCCACATAGAGCACTGCTTGCGCTCATGTCAAAACCTTTTCCTCTCTCCATTATGTAGTCAGTCATTCAGCCAATTTCTACATGTATTTCTCTAGAGATTCTTAAATTATCAGTAGATTCTACAGGAAGCAGATGATAAGAGAGAGAAAAGCACATTTTAGCTATGCATATACTTGCACAAGCAAGGCCACCAATTTAATAGAATGTGGCAGCCCATCTATAAAGCCAACACTTTTCCAAACCAAGCTGGAATTGGCTGCTTCAGAGGTTGAATGAACTATTTTATATTAAAAAACAGCCAAGCCAACAAATCTCAACAGTCAATTCATCCCTCCTGATATTTATTGAGCATATAACGCATCAGCTGCGAGAGTTCTAAAACGTGAAATTATTCACACGAAAAGAACCGTCCTAGGTCAGGAAAATGTATTTAATGTATTGGAAAAACCTTTACTTTAAATGTAAGGCGCAAGATGAGATTGTAGAGGCATGACATCAAACCATCTTTGGCATCAGAAAAGATGAAAGTGTGAGTTTTTCAAACTTAAAATAAATCCCAGAGTAGACCGATTGAATGCCACTGATTGAGCGACTGATAATGGCAGCATAGGTGGTCCAAAATGAGTGAGACAGCCTAAGTATGAAGAATCAATAGTTAAAGTCGCTCTGGTAGCCATTCTACTGGAATAGCTTCTTCCCTTTACATTACACAGCTTTCAAATAAAATGCCTTTCGTGTCACTTAGCTTGATGGTCTATGTAAAAGCGAAATATGGTAAGAATCACGTGGGCAGATGATTCTGAATATGAGTCGAATGTTGTCTCCTAGTAAGTCCGTTAGCAAGTTCGACGTGACGAGTACTGCAGTACGAATTACTATTTTCAGGAGGCTTCTATTTGGACGATAGTTAGAAAGTAAAACTCTGTCAGGAAACGAAAATAAATATTTGCCATAACTAAACATCCTCTGTGAGTCATTCAGCCGAAATAAGCCATATTATTAAACTTCTTGATTTTCTTGCCAGAATGTTCACCTGGATCCTGAGAAGTTTTAAGAAATACTCAGGAGAGGTTGGCGTGACTCCATTTTTCACACTTAAAAGCCCGACCGATGGGTAAAAGTTGTCATAATCTCGCCCTTTTATTACCCGACGAGTGCAAAATGTTATCTATCCCCTCCTCCTTGACAAAAGTGCGACTGCTATAATACAATACAAAATAATCGTTAACGTTAACTCTAATCACTCAAGAGATGACTGCTATTCATATTTTTCGGCCGAAGCTGCGCTTTTATTAAAACGGACTGCATATTAGTGTAACTTTGAGTAAGAGTGGGGTTTTTGAGCTTGCTTTTTGATTGGCATTTTGCGAGATGCATGGTTTCAGCTATTATGGAATAAAAATACGAGGTTTCAGCGTCATACATTTCAATACAAACCTGCATTTGAAACCAGTGCGGTTGTACACACTTGCAAAGTAGCGAGCATCAAGTAGCATGCAGCTTTTGCTACTTAATAATATGATATACTTACACTGGAATTGAGCCTTGTCACACAGGTCCAATTCACCGAGGCTGCATCTGTGACGGTCGACCGTTTCTCTATTTTCAAACTCCAGATTAGCAAACCCCTGCAAACTTTTATTTCTGGAATTGCGTCTAGAAATCAGGCCTCTTAAAAATTATTCATACAAATGTTGGAAACAGCATTGTTCCATTTCCTGCTCCATTAAAATGAGTGCTTTCATACGTTTACACATTTATGTAGAGTCAAGAGTCCTTCAGTTAGTCAGCCACACATCACGAGATATTTTTATTTTCATTTAGATTTCTTCTGCTACAGACTCACGATCTTCTAGCATTGTCAGAAGCTTTTGTTCCAACAGCAAAATATGTATAGATGCGCTGTGTTCTTATCGTCCCGAAAGGCACATTTCACAATTTGTCCGTATTTTTCAGAATAATGAAATAAGCTACCTATTATGCCAGGGTAATTCTATCATTTCCATTAAAGTCCGATTCCATTTTACACGCCAGCTTATTTCGTTCACTATTCCATGCCGGAACTTGAAATTGGTGACACTTTAATTTCGCTCAACAGTACGTTGCTTTCGAAAAAAGAAAATGGCAATTTCGTATCTTTCAATTCTTATTCTTTGCCTTCAAGCCAATTTTAATTCAATCTATGGAAGAACAAAAGCCTCAAAATTTCTCATACGAATCAAAAATGAGAAATTTGAAAATTAAAGGGTATAAAACTGAATGATTATATAATTAAAAGATTGAGCAAGGAAAGAACTAGGCGTAGAAAGTTTCTGTCTCTAGACACCACAGGTTTCCTCTTTACACCTCGCTAACCATATTTTTTCTTCACAGTATGCCACTTTTTTTACAGCCTAGAATATCACCAGCTTAAAAAAGAATTTAACTAAAAAACTAACAACCCGTTTTCTGTGCTTACTTCGCACAACTCACATCTTCGGATATACTTGGAAACAACGCAGGAAACACCCTGGAACGAGGAACAATATGGTAATTTCTTTTTGATTCGTAGTAGTTTAGATGCATGAAAGTTCATGAGAAAGTAAATGCGAAAAACAATCCATTTTGACGAATGAAATTTGAATTACGTGTTCCGGATGGGATGCCTCAATGCTTACTTGGCATATTCTTCTATCAAGCTTTTTTCTGCAAATTGAAATTGGCCACAGCGCTGACACACTGGTTGTGCTGTGTCAACCTTCGAAATCCTATTCACTTTGGCTAGATCTGAAGATAAGTAGCAATTTCACAGCTCTGGTTATTTCTTCTGACTTTTTGTGAGAATTAACACCTTTCGAGAACTCGACTGCTCCAAAGAATATGAGAGTGGGTAACACGCGGGCACGTTTTGGAAATACATATGCATAGCACACAGGAGCAAGTTATAAATTCAAAGAAACCTACGTTGCTGACATCACAAGTACAAGGAACATCACATTTCTCCATTAGTTCTCACTTCCGTTCCGGATTTCCTAGCCTAAAAGTTGTATTTTATTCCTTCCCAGATGTCTTGCATAGGGAGTTTCAAATCCCATTTGGCCTTACTTAACAATACCAATAACACTTGCATGGTTATTCATTGCACTGGGATCTTTTTAAAGGCAAAGTTTACTGGAAACCTAGACAGGAGAAATTTGTATTTTGTTTCATCCACATACATAGTCCTATCAGTGCCTTATCAAAGAATATCCGTTGATGTCTGATGAGTTTCGGTGGTACAAATCATTAAGTATGTATATATCTTAATCAATCAATAATAAGTACTAGACAGGTTAAGATTTTCCAACGGAAAAATACCTTTCTTAGCTATGAACAACAAAACAACATGTTTTACAAATAATCCTTCAGAGTCAGCATTTGTCTTCTTCTGTTCAATATTCTCTCTACTTCCTGTTTTCGCTTGTGCAAATAATTCACATTAAAACACTGTATTTTTTACTTCAGATTTACAATCGACTGTGTAATATCTGAAACGCTCGTAGTTTCAGTAGGTTCGTACCTAAACTGATCACCATCACGGTCGACTTTTCGCGGTGATAAAAATGATGAGGCGAAAACGTGACCGATCTTTAAAAAGTTTGCTACTTGGCAGAAAGTGAGCGATGCTATTCTCTCGAGGAATCTTGACGTAAGAAAATAATGATACAGACTTTCATTGTCAGTTGTACCGGGATTATCTGTGCCATTTGCGTCAGTTCACTCCGAATGCGACAACTTCGAAAATGAAAGAAACCTATAATTAAAGGTATACCAACGAAGTTAGAGTAACACTGTATAACACGTCACATTTACTGAATCGATACTCTTCGATCCATGATGGGAATAGTAAGACAGATAAAATCCCCACAGTCGTTTATTAGAGAATTTAAGTTTTGCTTATCCGATTTTTGATCGCTGATTATGCAACGACGTTTCACTGAATATCTTTAATCATCATCACAACGCCAAGCCCTGAAACAAGGTGAATAGCAAAATCGATGTTCAAGTGTCCCCGGCGAAACCAATATTAAGGTCTTTTTCACTAGGAAAAATCCTTGCTTCACCGAAGCTTTGGCATACGGTAGTTGTTCTCTCATTAGACGGGAAAGTAAGTAAGCCCATTGACTTTAATCCTAATCAGCTTCTCTATGTAAAAGTTACAATTTTAGTCAGGTAATAACGAGAGTCTGAAAGTTTACTCGAGGTAATGTCACCACCCGTTGCTGTAAACACGATAAGAAGGCGTAAGAGATAGAATCGAGGTTTAATGATACGATAACGTTGATCCTAAAACGAACCAACGCTTAACTCTCTCCAACTAGCAAAGATTTCGAGAAGGAGAGCGCTGGTTGTGGTTTTTGCCGGTGCCACCAGGAAAAACTTTGAACTAATGAATGCAGTTCTTATTTCTTCGCGATAAATTGAAGAAAGCAATGCCAACAGTTGTCCTTATATGGCTTCATGTCACCTTCAACTTTCAAAACGCTGTTTTTCTTTGATAAAAAGTTATAATATATTTGAGTCGAGTAGGATTATTATCTTCGCATCCACAAATTCATGGCGTGGTTTTATGAAGAGCTTGTGTAAAAGGTATAGTAAGGGACGGATTAGGAATGTATGCACTCAACGTTTCCTCCTCTGGGGAGACATAAACTGCACATGTTTTTAAAGTTTATTAGAGAAAGAAACTAAACGAATACCATTCAATGTCTATATTTTGCGGAAAGAATTTGCATACTATGTGTTTTAGGTGTTTGATTAGATTATCAATGCACTGGCTATATAGTGCAAACGGTTTCGCCGTTCATTACAAAAACCAACACACACTCAGCAATAGCATCCTCCAAATCTAGATCCGATGGAAACCATGAAAGTATGACCCCCGTGGTTGGAATACTCATAACATGACACATTTTCTCGTATGTGAAACCGCTTGCTGAATATTTTCTAGATTGTTGCCAGTTTACTTTCATATCCTGATTCGCTGTAGTATCTATAAATCAGGATGGGGCTTTGCCATGAGGTACGTGAGCTATCTTACATTGTGCAAAAGACACCCCTAGAAGGCGGAAACTGGAGAGAGGCCCTTTCATGATATTCGGCTCGAGAAATAATTACAATAATGCTAGCAACCGCGTTTGTTTTTATGTGCACTCTCATACAATTGCTCCCTTTTGATTCCAAACTGTCTTCTAATATTTTAGTTGTTTGATGATCATGAAATGTGTGTCTTTTACGTGCAGTCGTGTGGCAAATAAACGATGTACCAAGGAGACACGTTGGCTACCAAGGTTCATGGCAAGCTTGTGAAAGGTTCAGAAGGCTTGAGAAAATATACACAAACTAGTAACAAAAACACAAGCCTCCTAGGATGCTGAACGGAGAATTAGTTGGAAAGGATAAAATTGTGAAACATCAAACGTTGGCTTAGCTCCAACAAGTTTGTCCTGAGCTTTTTTTCGGCTTACAATCAAATACCACAAGCAGGATTGTTGTACACAATATTTGTAGAACTTATAGGTTTGCATACCAAATACAAACTAGATTAATGAGAATCTCATTGTGATGTATAGTGTTAGCGTGCTTTTTGTTTGTAAACGATGGACAGTCTCCATTTGTTTTGCGAAACTTTGCATAGGACACTATAATTGGAAATCTGGATAGGGAAAGATGAAAGATTGATTATAAAAGTTCTCGATAAAAATGAAGTAAGATCTTGCTTATGTTAGGCGGGTATACAAAATAAACCCATTTGAAAATAGAATTTCTTTTACAACGATTTCTTTAATTAATTTTATGTTCCATTTCCCTTTTTATCATTTACAAACGATTAGATTTGGAAACTTTTAAAAGACAATCTGAACTAAGTGAAAGACTTAAGAGGGAGCTCTGGGGGTCGGCTCCCTTATCAACGATAATTTTTTTGTCTACTATTTGTATATAAAATATGCTGACCCCCTAAGTTAATTAATTTTTAGACGATGTATAGAATCTCAAAATAAAAATCCACTAGCGCCGGGAAAAAGAGTAGACCAAGACGAACATTTTGATACTAAATTCAATGTCATGCGGTAAGTTATGTCGGAGCAAAGTGTACTTTACACTAAAAAGTAGTAAAACACATGCATTTTTGGCCATTTGCGGGTACACTTTGCTCCAAAGTTTACTGAACCAATATTTTTGTGTAATAGCTTAAAAGAAAGCTCATTATCTGTTCTTGTTCCCGGCGCTAACAGAATTTTTTATTTCTAACCCGGCTTTAAATTATAATACGATTTGTAAACTTCCGTTTTCCTGCACGTTCTTGACATTTTCCTGGCAACGTCCATCAAGCTGTATACCAGACCACCCCCAAGCACAAAAATAACGAAAAAAATGTGTAAAACTTTTTTTTACTGTTTACCATTTATCTCGAAAACTAGACGATGGATTTTTACGATCAATATATCAAATTAATCGGTCGAAAAAATTTAGTCCATCGGAAACATTTAAAACAATGGTGAACTATTTTTCCTTATGTAGATTTAGTACGAAAAACTTGAAATCAATCAGTTTATTAGTATTTTTGGACGCTAAAAATTTATCTTAATTTAAAGGGATTTTTCTAATACAGTTCTAGTTGTTATCATTAGATTTGTATCAGATTAATTGATTTAGATGGATAAAAAATAAACACGGAAGCATCATAGCCGCGGCGGGGGTGGTTATGCTGCGAGTCTTTTTTAACAGACGGGCAGCTATAAAAGGAGACCATACCCTATCACCACTTGGACCATGTGGGGTTATGCGTTACGATGCGATAACCTAAAATGAAGAGTCAGCACTTGATCAAGTTTCTTATAGTCTTTATTACACTATAATCAATTAATGTTATCTTCTAATCACGGATGACATTCAATCTGACTTAGACGTGTTTCTGCTTGTCTGTCAATTTCTCGACTGCGCTGTTGGCTGCACTTTCGTTCCCGTGCACCTCATGCTTCAAGCCGTGAACTTGCCGCTTTTCTGGGGAAACTGAGATGAAATCGTTGCACTCACCACATGTCCCTCCTTAAGATGTAAACCTCGTTTACATCCTTTCACATAAGTCAACCTATCTGGCGCCTTCCGGGCCCGGTCTGACTTTCTTTGCTGTTGGGGTTCTGGAGGCAATGCTTGCCTTGGCCCCTCTACTTCTTTGAACCGTCGTGGGTATCTTCGATTCCTCCAGAATGTCCTCCCCGATTCAGTCCTCACCGTGTAGCTCCTCCCTCGACGATTGATGTCGATGACTTCACCGATGAGCGACCACTGCTTCGTCGTCCGATCCTGGATCCGAACGACCTCGCCGACCTTCAATGGGGTCAATCCCTTGATTGTAGCGTTGCATTGCTCCTCGGCTTTTTTCCTCAACCGGACTGCCCTCTCATCAGCTTCTTTACTCTTCATCCTCAGTGGCTTGTTTCGATGAACCAGAAGTTGTGTCCTCAGTGGCTGACCAAATACCATTTGCGCTGGACTCAGCCCGTGTGATTTTGGAGTGTTTCGTAGCTCCAACAATCCCAGCTGGAAATCTTCACCTACCATGTCGCCACTTGGACTCGTCTTGGCCAACAGTGACGACGCTGCTTTCACTGCGGCTTCAGCTAATCCATTAGCTTGGGGGTATTTAGGTGACGACGGATCATGTCAAAACTGCCATCTTTTCGCAAATTTCTGGGACTCCAAGCTTGAAAACTGTGCCGATACGCTTGTATTGCGTCTAACACGGTGAAGAACTTCATACCTGGCGGGATACTTGCAACAGCTTCTCTTGGGATCCTGGCGCATTCTTGTTGACTCGGAGCAGTGTATTGTACACTTTACCATTCAGCTCCAGTCGTGCTTGCAATGATCCAAATGGTTCCTACGAAGTTCCATTCGCTGCAAACACCTCCAGCTTCTCTGCGGTTATCATCTTCATTGCCGCCTTTCCAAGTTGCTTTACATCCTCAAGACTTATCACATCCACCTCCGCCCCGGTGTCTGGCTCCCACTTGATTCTGTGACTCTTCCCTCCAATCAAGCATGGAATTTCTAAAAATTGTCTCCCATACTCGGCGCCTTGACGGTGAAAAGACCGGCTTTACTTTCCTCCTGTTCTGGATTTTCGTGGCCCTTTTCGGCACCCTTGGCTTCCCAGACTGCTTCCGGAAGCACTTTTTAGTTTTGCTTCTTTTCGTAGCATATTCTTAAGCATTTTGCTTTCAGCTTCGTGATTTTGGCTTTAAAAGCTTTTATTAAAGGATGAGCTGCAAAGACTGAGCTGATGTTAAATGCATGTGATGCTACTATTTATGATGTAAAATAAATGTGTGGAGTATGGTTTGATTCTATGGTTACAAGATTGTTTCCTCGAAAATGTTGTTATTTATATGTTATTATTTACTCGATTTACTCTGCATCAAAGTTCGTTTGCAGATGACTATCTGTTCCGGAGCAATCTCATTGTAATGTGCCGACTACCATGCCACAACCTAGTCGCCAAGGAATAATTTAAGTAACTGCAAGTAAACAACTTTCCGAGGAATTGTTGGAGGTGATATGAGAATTGAGTTGCTAATGCAACTGTTGTTTATTTTCGGGGTCTCGGCTGTCGGCCCTGAAGTTGTTGAC
>VICI01000512.1:0-36507 GCA_019593645.1 Akabosia matsudoensis | reverse complement strand
TGGAGCTACATTGGAAGAGAAAGCATCGTTAAATCTGAAACCGCTTACACGCACCGTTATTCTTTCCTTATAATGACACCTACATATATCAAGCATGTAAGCGACATCTTACTCAGTGAAATACAATGGTCAGATTTAGTACTCTGGATATGCATTCATTCTCCGGAATTCCAGCGCGACTGGTTACTGTTACAATATTGGAGTATCAATTCACATTTAGGTGTAAGTTTTTTAGAATTACACACGCATTTGTGTTATACTTTTATTATTGAAGCTCGAAGAAAGCGAAATCTCTACTGCTGGGAAACTGATTACAGCATGAGATTCACTAACACTTCCTGGTTTGACACCAATTCTATGGCAGCTTTCAGAATTACTCGGCAGGTTGAAATGATTTTGTTTCCAATAAGGATGTGGCTACACTTGATTCAATACAACCCACACGACAAATTCTTTTTTGCACCCGATGAACCTGACCAGGTACATAGATCTATATAATCCTACCAATATCGTCTGTACTTGATGTGAATGGACAATAATTAAATATTTGTCTTGACGTCTCTATGCTTGATACTTTCACGCAATATAATAGGTCAATAAGAATGGGTTACTAGTTTAAGCGAAATGTTCAGGACTCCTTCTAGCACTTTTGTATGGCGATGTCCATATGTCACTCTTCTGGACACTAGAACTGAGAGGTTTTTTTATGAACATGTTGGCATCATCATTTCCGACTGTCATTCACCGATTTCGTGTGTTTGTAGCCAACCACAACAACAAAGGTTCAGTTTCTTAAAAACTTCCATTCGCTTTACGAGCTAATCTAGGTCAACCTATGAGAGATTGAAAAAAAGCTTAGAATTTCGAAGCGTTTCATTTCAGAATTACTTTCGCCAAGATACATATTTACCAACAAAACTGACTGCCTACTTCATGAAAAAAACAAAGCCGTATTGAAAATCACATCTACCCACCACCTATGTTGTATGTATGTCAACGAAAAATGACCAAAAATAGGAGAAAATGACGTCATCTGAAATCAATCATCCCTATTTATATACGTAAGTCCAGCATGCTGAAAAATCTCTTTGAAGCAGGTTTAAAAGGGTCCCCTTTTAGTCATCATATAAAATAAATGAAGTCTCGATGGTCGTGTATTTGCTCGAAACTAACTCATGAAAAGTGACGCATAGTACAAAATGGTGTTTGTGCATGAAACTACTATGTGCATCTGCATGCTTGTACCATGTGCAATCTGCGCCATGCTGTCCCATGACAAGGATTGAGATTCTTACTAACAGCTTAACAGCTTATGAATAATGTACACATTATTTCTGTCTAATTATCGCTTAGAAAAAGCGAGTATGTGGAGTTCTTGAAAATTATTGTTATACACTATAGGCCTTACAATGATTGTCATGTTGTTAACTGGACACTTAACGCATGCGTCAGTTATTACAAACTAATCCTGTCTACAACTCGATCGAATTTTTATCAAGTACATTGTGCACGTCCACTGCTTTTTCTGAATTCACAAACACTCGTCCAACGAGGAAAATTTTTATTTATCGTGAATCCCGTTATCCTTATCGTCGATTTCCCAGTTTTATCTACGTTTGAGATTCTCAAATACCTGAGCACAACAAATGTTGTTGTTTTTACATGATGAATCTGTCATTTTGAAGCTGAATCAATAAAACGTAAGTGAATGAAACCGTCAATGCTCAAGTCTGCCCATCCCAGAGCTTAACTGACGCAAAACCGCAGTTTCTGTTGTATTTCACTCATACTTAGGAAGCTCAGAAAAAGGCTTTGCCATTCCTGGAACACACTTTTAGCACCAAATGTGACAGACCGTGCTTTTGTATTCCAGTTTCTAGAATAAGATTATTATAAAAAAACATTTTTGCGGTTAGTTTGTTTCCGTCTTTTGAGCATTACGATCTCATAACTACTCGGAGAAACAGCACCAAGTCGATATTATTTTCTAGTATTTTAACAGATTAAATTTCTTTCGACAACTTACAATGAAGCAACGAAGGGTTTTACTATTTGCGGGCTTATTTGTTTCAATATGTTTACTACCTGGAAAAAGTTTTGCGGTTGAGGGAACAGATTCAGACGGTGAGTTTTTTTTACTTACACATTTTTGAATGTTTTGTGTGTATGTGGGTGTTCTGTATATAAATAAATGAAACATTGTCTGTTCGTAATTGGTTTCACTAGAAATAATTAACAACGCAGTAAAGCCCATCACTAGGAATGAAAAAGTTCCCAGTGATCAGGCTAATGAATTGGAAAAGAGAAAAGACGAGCCAAACCAATCCAGAGATGTGTCAACCAATAGCGACTTTTCATGCGAGGGACGTTCTGAAGGAAACCACGTAGCTGAAAATCCAGAAGATTGCGAACACTTTTTCATCTGCGACGATGGTGGCACTGCTCGTAAGGTGTTTTGTCCCAAGACACCTGTGCAAACCTTCTACAACCCAGACACGGAGTCATGCGATACGGCAGCCGGTCCCTCTCTCTGCAAGGCAGTCGGTAATGGGAAACAGAGTGATGATGAGAATGCACGAGCTGTTTTGGAAAACAAAAAAGTGACCGATCAAGCTGAAACAGAGGAGCAAAGAGAAACAGGAAATGGACTTGAACCGAGCCTTTCAGAAGAGGAGGAGGAGGAAAGTGCCGTTTCTGATGAAGAAAGTGAAATAGAAAAACAGGGACAAGAAAAGCGGAAGCATGAAAATGACGATGAGATAGAAATAATGGCAGAGTCAGAGGAGGAGGAAGACGCATCAAATGGAGAGAGTGCCAGTGATAATTCTGCCGAAAAAGTTGACAGGGAAAGCGACAACAAGAAGGGAAAGTCTCTCGAGAAAAAGTTAAAGAAAAACAAAGAAAAGTATGGGCAAAACGGTAAAGACAAAAATAAAAGTGGCATGGACGGGGAGAAAGTAGAAACTGGTAAGGTATCGAAACGAAATAAAAGACAAACCCAAGATGCAGGTGAAAAAAACATTGAAAGCAGTTCGGAGGATACATCTGCGTCAAATGCTGATGGAACGAAACGTAAGTCAGGCAAATCTGAACAAGATGCCACAAAGGGCCAACTGGACAAGAAAGAAAGCAACCAGGGACGAAAATCACATGGCAGTCCGCGTGGAACAGGGAAAAACGAGAAAAGACAAGACAAAAGGGAGCATGCCATCAATAAGGGGAAATCCCATGGAAAGGGGAAAAAAGAAAGCAATAACGAAAAAGGAAAGAATAAAAAATACGCGCAAAAATCAGATAAGAAGCAGAACAAACATGGTAATGGTAAACGTGGCCACGATAACAAAAGACAAAGGAATAACGATGAGCTCTGAGTAAAGACGCCAGGTTTCAATTTTGTTAAAATATTTTTATAACACGAAATATGTTGATGTGTGTTCTTTGTTCTGTATTTGACTTCAATGTGTCGGTTTTATTGCTCGCAGCGCTAGATGTTGTAAATGCTAGTCCTGTTGAGAGGATAACAAAACAAGAGGGAAAGTAAACAGGATCAAATAATAAACACTCATGTAACCATTCCTTCTATTACATTGTATGAGAGTAAATCTGTTGTAAACCGTATAAACCAAGAATCAAAAGATTATTTCGTCAATTAAAATAAACATGTGAGGAGCACATTTCTGTGCCGTAATAATGGATGGTCGCAAGGGAAGGGTAAACCACTTATTGAACATGGAACGATGAAAATATTTTCGGGTTTAGTCATTTAGCCATAATTATTGCTTACATGAATCCTAATATTCTGAGTTCCCCCATATCCACTTGTTGTTCATGAAGCAATCTCTATTATTGTTAAATGAAAATGTTTTTGTTTCATTGGAAGGGAATATTGATTTCATAAGGACAATCAGCAGAGTGTATGTTGGAAACTTAATATAATTTCATAAGAAACGAGCATATTCTAGCATACCAAAAGTTTGCGTACGAATATGAGTAGGGCGCAAAAACGGGCATAGAAGCAGTCATCCGTACCACTGGATTATCGTATTTATGCAGTTTATTGAAACTATTATATGCATAGCACTGAACTGTATCCCACTGTATTTCATTACATTTTTTGCTATTCGGGAACGTTTCCTTCTACATTATCGGCATGAAACTTACTTCCTTATGTGGCGTAACATTATTCCTCCAATCATTTCGCGTGTCTAAAGTACCTAATACATAATATGGAGTTGTGTAGCACTACAAACACGCATGAAAGATGAATCAGCTAGATAGTTAAGACGCGGACATTAAAATGTTGGATGCACTATTTTAGGGCCATTTTTCAAGGGAAAGAGGAAGGGTATAGTGCACGATTCTTTTTTACTTACAAGGGTTCTAAGTCTTAATCAGCAAACTGAATGACTTATTTATTAAGTTTCAGTTTAAATTAAATGCCATCGAGTGAGTAACATGAGGAGGAAAACAAGCACAGTGTGTTTTATAATCCTCGTCTGTATACATGTGTATAATGATGGTGGTACTGGTACTTCTCACTTCCACTGTAAAACATTTATGCAATCCAATAAATCAGTGAGGCCTACATCAACAAAGCTCATTTCAAGTGAACTGACAAGTATGTTAGATAAATTGAACAATGCTCGAATTTTTAATTAAAGATGGAACTTCATTAAAAACTAGATCTTGTATGTAATTACAAAAACCCTACAAATTAAAACAATAGCAATCGCTTATGCATGTACTCTAGAGCTAACACTTTCACCATGTTATTCGATGTCAAATAACGACATTTCAGATTCGTAAATACATTGTTGGGGTAGGCCAATATTTTTTAATCCGTTTCTCTAGACGTGACTACAAGACCACCGATGGATGCAAAGCAGGCGCTCACCGTTTTCGTTATCATGAAAATAGTAGTTGGTAATGACTCTGAGTTAGGCAATGTATGAATAAAAAGTTCGGCAACTCGTATGGGTTTTTTCATGTAAAAAGCAATTATTTAATAAAAGATTACCGAAAAAAGAACTCTTTTTCTGTTCAAATCAGCCTAATCTGGCCTAATCACAGCTTTTACCCACTCTCATACTAGAGCTTCGTATGCAAAGGTTACAAATGAAGATATTGTATTTATCCATTCACATGTTAACAGTATTTTTGTTTAAGGGGTTGCAGCATGTGCCACTTCATTATAATGGTTTACCATTGTCTACTACACGAACCTTGTCAAGGGGCTTTATTTGTTTATAATATTAACAAGGAACTGTGGTTGTGAAAGTTTACTCGTTGCGAAACCATTTCGAAAGAAGCCGCACACGGTACGCTGACTTTTGGGCCGATTCAAGTCATTATTAAAAGCATCTACTGCCGTTAACAGACGGAATACTTACTAGGTATACTAACTTTTTACATTCTTACTTTCAAATTTCATAGTACCGGCTTTCTCTCGTTTCGAAACTGCTTTTTCCACAACTACTTAACTTTTTCCGTTTTCGTGGAATTTTTTGGGAGTAATGCAAAAAACGTGTTGTTGCTTTGCTTTAAAGTCTTCAAATCCACGTTGTAGCGAACGTAACATGCTACAAGGATTTTGCATTTATTCAACACTATCGAGAGGTACACTCATTCTGCAGAATTCTTTAGCTTAAACGTTATGAATTTGCGTCACCTTTTGCCTATTCACACATAGGCACAGCCCTTATTATTCGGCCTCGTACATCCCCCCCCCCCCAGCATTACTTTTTAGCGATTCTAAAGGCGAAAGGCATAGGTACATTAACATTTAGGTCGTGGGAAGATGGAGACTCAATTTGAATCGTCTCTGGTATCAAAATTGGAGCTTTGTCAAGCTAAATGTTAAGAGTTTGGTTGCTTCTAATTATGATAATCAATTGCGTTGAATCATTATTGAAATCTAGAATAAGCTGTAAAACGAGGGAATGAACAAAAAAAAGAGGGCATTATGCATATGATGCATAGTTTTAAAAAAATGCAGGACTAACATGTATCCCATTTTTTAAAATGAAATTATGATAAAAAAGGCTAGGGATGTAACGAGTAGACCAAAAACTCGACTTACTTGTTAAGATTTCAAGACTCGCCGAGTACTCGATGTTTATACGTATTAAATATTGTCAATGTCAATAATCTAACGCTTTAGATTAAATGAATACTTTGCAAGGCAGCTGAAGAATAGGTATATGAAATAAGTAACCATATGTTGCAAAATTTATCTGGGCTGCTCTTCCCCCATGTTGCAAGGATTACTTCTTTGGGTTCTGTCTTCCGTTATGAATACAGAAAGGATACAGGCTAACTTCAGCAGTTACAAGGGAAGGCTGTAAAGTATTTCGGTCCTGTGAACGCCCGGACGAAATCTCCATGTACTGCAAATGGTTCGTTCAAGTGTGAAGTGACACCACGAGGATTTCCGTCTGTTGTTTCCACAGCAGAATCTGATCGTGAGCCTGATCTAGCATCAGTTTGTCTGTCGCCTTGTGTAACCATGCCACATAAACGATTGAAGCTTACTTCGACAGCGGGAGTATAGTTAGCTACATACCTTCACGGCTTCTTCCGGATTTCAGGCCTCGAGAAGTTAATCCACGTGGTCAGCCTCACACAATCCCACCCCGCCGGAGTGTTGGAAAATGGATGCAACCAAGGGACTACGATGTACACCTTTCCTTTGTGTTATCGGGCCACATGAACGATTGAAGCTTACTTCGGCAGCTGCAGTATAGTTAACAAAAACTTAGCTACATGCCTCCACGTCCGCCCCTTCCAACGCCTCCCGCACTGCTTTTTCCAGATTTCTGGCACCGATAAGTTGATCCACGAGGTCAGCCTCACACCCTCCCAAAACGCCGGCGTGTTGGAAAATGAAGGCGACCAAAAGGCTAAGATGTACACCTTGCTTTTCCACTGGGTCATCCTCGCCTTTTAAATTGTTTTTAACTAAATTATCACCAGCTTTCATTATATAAAACTTGAAAACATACAATCACTCTCTTTTGACTACAAGTCATTGGGTCGGTCGAGGCGAAGTGGCGGTGAAGCTGCAAAGTGGAGAAATTCCAAACGTAGCAAAAAAATCGTTCACACGAAAAGTACGAAATACGTCGGTTGAACGGTGATAGGCTCAATCACGCATATAAATACCTATTTTTCCATCTTTCATACAAGCGAAGCTACGAGCAAACACAGCTTTAGAGTTCAGCAAAGTTCTTGACTTGGTTTCTTGTCAAAAACCTATTTATTTTTAATACTCGGTGCTCGCCAGCCGCCTCGGTACTAAAAAAGGGCCAAACTCACCGAGTCAAGACTCGGTACTCGTTACATCCCTAGAAAACGCATATACCTACTGCTAGTCATCAGTCATCGGTTGCGCTGTCAAATGTTTAAGTGATATTTAAGGATTCATAGAAGCCAAAAACTTCGATACGTTTTAATACATTCTGTTCACACATTCTTTCCTTCATGTTTGCAAAGTGCCCCATGACACACCGGGCATGCCTTTCAGTTTGCCTTTTCTCTTCCCTGACTTGCATATCTTCATTTCTAATTCATAAGGTTTGTGTACAGAGTACCTTTAAAATCAGTCATACAAGAAAGTGTCTATTCATTTTACACTATTCAATCACCCCCAATTTTCGCAATCGAGGTTAGAAGTAATTTCGCAAATCATGCCGATCATATATTAGGAAAAACATGTGCCCTTAGTTAGATCGTATGTCGAATCCATGTCCAGCAAAATTACTCGTGATTTACGCTTTAATAGCGGTCGTTTATTTGCTTGAACAGCCAAATGCTTACAACATGGAGCACCTTACTCTTCTCTTACTGAACACATATGTCTAACTTTAGATCAGTAACTCTAAGGCTTCTGATATATATATATATATAGGTACCCACATTTCGACACAATACACATTTTCGTTTCGTAGAAGTGTGCTGATACACAGGAAATGCCAAACTGTACACCATCAGAGCTGTCGTGCGCCTTGAAAAAATCATAAGAAAACTCCTTCTTCATTATACTGTCCGTTCCAATTACATGCTAGTCTACTTTACTTTCTGTTGTACTGAAAACGGTTTTTAAAGGTCCATAATTTACATACTATTTGATCGATAACAAAGGACTTCAATCACGTTTTATAAACGCTTATTTATACTTTTTGCGAGTTTTTCAACGATATGTCGTCGAATGATTGTAATTGCATAATTTTTACAGTTCCAACTTCATACCAACTGTTGAAAAAAGAAAAACATATTGAGTAACATATATTTTAACGTGTACAGTTCATATCTGACGTCAAAAAAAACTTCTGATTATCCAACACATAACACATGGCAAGCTTTGAGTTCCTCACTAGAAGCGTGTTAATTAGCGAAAAAGATGTTTCCCCCTGTATTGTTAAAGTTAAAACCGCCCACAATCAGATCTGCATCATTTTCATGCACACAGCGCTTCATGATGTGATCTGTACATGTCTAATAGAACCGATATTGAGCAAGAATATGGCCAAGTAAGAAAGAATGTTGCAATTCAATTTATTTTAGAATGGATTTATTTCGTTACTGTTGTTTTCGGAAATTGTATTACAATAAATGAATATGTATTTATGAAAATGTGGTTCAAGTTGAAACCATGAGAAGCCCAGCCATATCAATCAGAACGTAGTGTTTGTAATTCTTTTAATAATCTCGGCGGAAGATAAAAAGTCCAGGGATTAAAGGAACCATCAGGCTCAGATACACACCTCCCACTCCATAATCAAACAGAGATGTTTTGAACAGTTGGAATTCGACGTAGTTTCAGTAATTATGAATTGAAAACTTTTTTTCAAGCTTATAACTTACTGTTGAAAGTTGATGCGGAGGATGTACAAGTTGCAACTCCTTCACCAATGTATGTTTTTCCGTTACAAGATGCTGTTAACAGGAAGGGAAGGATAAAACATCTTCAAGGAAAGATGTAATTGTTACGAAATCAAACAACTTACCCATGGCTTGACCTTTGCCATCTGAACTGAACGCAACACTTTGGGAGTTTTCTACATAACTCATACAAATTAAATTTTTTTATTGAAGTGTTGTGCAAAAATGAACTACAATCCGACAATAAGAAACTTTGTTTTGATTATTATACCTGCTGCAAATGCGACAGTTAAAACTGTTAAAATAATCAGTACTTGAAGGATAACATTGACAAAACTGAAGTTTGACATCTTTACGGCCAGGCCTTAAAATAAAAGCAATGTAAAATTTAAAAATCACTCAATCGACGAGGTAAAAACCAACAGGGACAACCTAAAATAAGGTATCTAGAGTGTAACTGACAATGCTAGCAAATCTTACAATGAACAATAGGAGCTAAGATGAGTGACTGAGATATCATATTATTAGTATATAGATTACAGTTTGTATACTGTCACCATCGAGTACCTCAAAGAGTATGAGTTTAGATGATTCATTGCTATTATGTTTGCCTCCTTAACTTTGTCGCAATTTTTAAGATGTATTCGTGTCCAGAGCATGTATGCTAGTTGAACATTGTTAGTCATACATGAGCATTGAGCGTCTTTATGGGTATATTATTAAGTAGCGTAAGCTGCTTCATGAAATTGTTCGTATGTCTGTCCGTCTGTCCGTCGCCCCTTCGGCAGTGTTGCAGCTTTTAATGCAATACAGTCGTTCTCACGTTACAAGTGACAGTGAGTAATGTAAGTTTTTTCTTCGCTTTTTCCTTTCATTCGATAACTTCGAAAAGCGTTGTCTGATAGGTCTGAGGTCTGATAAATCTGATATTTTGTACAGAGGTTCTAAGTGGTCTTAGGCAACGAACAATTGTGTTTACGCTGGATTTAAGGTATCTGCAGGTGCCGTTTTGGGTGTGTAGTTATAATTTTGACATACGCTATCTGATTTACATTAACTTTTGGGTTGTTTGTTCCTGGCTTACGCTACTTCGGTATTCCGATGTACCGGTTTATTCATAATGATATGTAATTGCTAAAAACTTTATGACAAAAATACCTCATCCAAACTCCAAACACGTAGAATGAATTGCTTCAAGACTAGCTTAAAACAACTGCCTCGTTCGCGCATAGATGACATTGAATGTGTTTAACGAAAATAAAAGAATGTGTTGTCAGTTTTCGTGGTTCCAGCTTAGAAAAGAATATTTTTCATACGCAAATGGGCCGAAATTCAGTAGTTGATGACGAGGGAACCGAAATTCATTTCATGATTTCATGCTAAAATCGACTGTTTACTTTTGTCTTTCACAGATGCACATATTGAAGACCAACCATAGCTTCCAAATCACCTCAAAGGACCACCTTTTTGTGGCCAGTGTAATATTTTATTTCACCAAAATTTTGCTCGCTGTCAATTCCTCGCTTGGCTTTTGTGTATACACGAAACTCCAGCCTGTACCTTGCTGCACTCTAGATACATTCAGAAGTATCAACCTCGTAGTTTTCTCTATGCGAATGTGTTTTACCAACGTTAGAATGCGGTTATGTGAAAGCTGAGACTTCTACCTGTAATGCTATACGGGGACAATACATTATTTTAATTGTGAGCATCGAGCATCGTGAATTGGCAATATGAAATGGCAACTCGTGAAGGTTGCATCGTTCCAGTTGTCATGGTCATAGCGCAAAAATGGATAAGTTCGAAACTGTCCAGTTCCAGACAATTGAAATCATAGACGAACTACAACCCTGTATGATCGAAATATAGTTGCATGATATGCCTATAAATGCCAAACTGTCTAGCCATAAAGTAGTACTTTGTTTGCGTGAAGGTACATCGGTCGCAGAAGAGTAAATTGGTCAGTACTTCCGGTTGTGATTAAGACATGAAGATGGCTCATCCGACGGTATGAGTAAGGTTAATTTAAGAACCAGTTGGTATTGGTACAAAATAGGAATTAACACAATATTTTTTACCTTCAGATTCAAGAGATGGTAAAGGTAGGAGCGATGACAGGAACTCTGGTGATTTTGCAGTTGTTTCTGGGCATTATTGGGAGATATGGGGCCACGAGCGCAGCTGTGATGTACATTTTTACATTCTGGCTCTCCTCCGTTCTTCATTTTCACCCATACGGGCCATATCCAGGAAGGGTTTATACACGTAAAGAATTTATTGTAAGGTCCAACATCCTTTTGCCCGCCAAGCCAAAATGCTTATCATGGTCAAGTTTTACAATCTCTTTCTATCTATGCGTAGATGTATGCTGCAGCCGACATCGCACTAGCTGTGATTGGAATAATTCTTTGGTTTTTGGTTGGGATTGCAAGCGGATTCGAGCGACTGTTTACTAACTCGTATGAAAATCCATCGGACTACTTTCATGGAGTCTTGCACGGGAGCCACTTTGTCATCCGTCTTGCATACACAGCCATTAGCCATCTAACTCTTGTATCCGTTGGCGAGACCTTGTTCAACCTCTATCATATCATTGTATTACCATCATCCTAAGTTAGAACAATATATATCTGTCACAGTATTTCCAAATTGACATTTTAGTCATTTTGTGTTTGTGCACATTTTGCTAATAAACTCCTGTGCTGACTTTACTGCGCTCTAGGCTTGTTATGAAGTATCATGTACCATCCTCTCTTTTGAATCGACGAAACGAATGCTCCTAGAAAGCGTCGCAACGTGTACGTGACAGTCAACTGTACTACCTGCTGCTTCTATGTATTTCCACGGAAAGAAATGTTGAAGCCATTCTGTGTTCTCGAGGTTAATGTAATGGAAAGTTTTAAATCGTTGGTTATCGATTCGTTGTGTTAATTTAAATAAAATTATCGTAGGATCATACGAAACATAATATAAATGAATCATAATGTAAGAATTATTACAAACTTTTGACCTAAGATATGAAGAAATGATTTAATTCTACTCTAAAATCAACCTAATTATTACGAACGAATATGATGATGATGATAATGATGAACAAAACAGACCTATTGGGCAAGATGGCATATCAAGTAAGTGCTGTTATTATTTTTAGATATAATAGCGTATAAGCTCAAAAGCTTATTACAACTTCGCCCTTAAGGTTTTTAATTTTCTTTATGCTGCTGCACTACTTTGTAAAATCATAACATAGGTATTCTTCCTTTTTTTCTGACGATTCCATTGGATCTTGTAATAACATTAATGGCATACGTAATGGCCGGTTTACACGATTGCAGTCTCCAAAAGGACTAATAGATCCATTTAACGGTAAGTAAGTTTGCATGAATAAAAATAACCAAAAGTGTTTGACTAGCATATGTTTTACGGGTCCGTACTCCGTACTGCAGTTGGCCTTTTGATAATTGCACTCGCAACCATCATATAGTTTCATAATGGACTTCTGGTATTTTGTAAAAATTTGGTAAAAATTTTGAAATTTTCAAATGCATACTTTCGCAAAAAGCTAACTGACATCAACTTCTTCATTCCCCTCTCATACCTACACAACGAATGACATGTTGCAGCCTAACGTTATACAACGTGATCACCACATCAGTTATGCTTAATCCCCAAAGATAATAATAGTTCTAAAAATTATTTAAAATTTTTAAACATAGATGGACATCGTCCGCTGCATTATCATTGAATTACACCCATTATATGTTAATTTTTAAAGCTACAGAAACTCTTGCACAATATTCCCAAACACACGCGTTTTTCTCTAGGTTGACTCATACGCGAGTATGCGACGTTTCTCCGCATCCGCATATTAAGTTTTGTATACTTCCCTCTTGAGCGAAAATCCCCATCACCATTGCGAAATCTTGTCGGCGAGTTGTCTCCAACCAAAAGCTCTTTTGTACTTTCACCCCTACTCGAGTTACCAGGAGAGAAAAAGAAAACCCGTTAGCTATTGAGTGTTACGGGCTCTTTTACATGATGTCGTCGATTCTCGACTTTTTTTTTCTCTTCTGCTTTCACCTTCCAGTGATTTCCCCACCACTTCTTGCTCTCTCTCTCTCTCTCTCCCTTCTTTGTTTTATAACATCTCCATTAAAAGAGTAATGTAATTTACAAAGCTTTGAACTTTTTAACAAGTGACAAATGTTGTACTAATCCCCATTATTTTTACGGATGGGTATGTAATCAAGAGACAAAAAAACACAAAGCCTCGATCCATTATGCTTCCTGGCACTTTCTCATCCTTTCTTGGCTCAAGTGTCCCGTACACTTTGATCATGTGAAACGTTCCATTCTAGCACAAACATTATTTCGTTGTACATCGGCACCACCATCAGGGAGCAAAACACATTCCACGTAGTGAAAGCCAAGCCAGAGAGAAAGCAGGAGAAAAAGCGTACACGTAAGCTTACAGAATCCAGTCGCCTGTATGGAGCATGTGCACATCTCATATACACCGACAACTGTAGATATGTATATTGTACACTTTGATCAGCTCAAATAAGCCATAATATACTTGGCATAACACACAAAACCATAATATTTATACAGCACCAGTTAAGCAAGATAGCTGGATGAGCAACATGTTAGGCCTTTCAATCAAACTCAAATGACATTTGAAGAATACATCGTACAAGTGAACGAGATCATTCAAAAGGAATGCTTTCACGCAAACTTATTGATCACAATGCTCATACAGAACACAACCCATACGTCACAAATATTATAGAACATGAAAACTTGTGAATCAATTAGGAAAACATATGTGAAGAAGTAGAATCAGTTACATAAATATGCGCACATGACATTATGCATAATTTCTCCAGTATAACTTATAACTAAAAATCTCTCCATTTCAATTTAAAAATCCGTCAACAAAAAAGTAACTGTTCAAACTTTTAAACAAATCATGTTTACCCATAATTCAAATAAATCCCTTTCATTTAAATCCACGCACATCTCAGACATCACAATTTTCTTTTGATTCTATTATTTCTACTGACGAAATTGCATCCTTTTTTTACATTCACCTTAACCTCCCTGCATCACTTTCCTACTTATAACATCTTACGTACACCTTTCAGGATTTTTTTTTCTTAAGAAATAAAAAAAAGACGAGCTATATCTTTTTTAGTATTTTGCACAAAAACGAATGTCAGCTACGCGTGTGTATGTATACCTTGCAACATACGCTTCTACCTCTTCACCAGCAGCTCGCTCAGTCGTCCTCCGATACTGTGTGAATTACCTACACAAAAAAAAAAATATAAAATAGGAAGTAAGGATCCCATACGTCTCTTGTCTTCTTGCAGTCTCCCTTCTATAAATTCCCATCCATTCAATTTTTAGATGTTGTTGTACCACAGTGTAATGCATAGCCCTGTGAAATGTGTGTGGTGGTGGTGGTGAAACAGAGCTAGCACTAGAGGAAAAGAACAAGTAGTGCACATACTCAAAAAAGGAAACAGATGCACTTTTTGCTTTTATATGAAGTAAAAAATATCTATATATTATACCATTTTACAAAGCAATTATGCATTAAAAACAAAACGCGAAACATTATTAGTAAGCACAGTGTACCCTGGCTATCTCCTAATTGTAAGGTGAGTTAAACACAGGCCCAGTTGTTGGCGTAATTGATTTGTATCGTCAGTTGATTGTACAGCTGCTAGTTTTGACGCCTGATTGAGTCGTACAAAGAATGGGGGTTTTGATTTGTGTGGATTTTAATTGTTTGTTTGTTTGAGTTCAGGGTAAAACGTAAACAAAAGATAAGGACAGGCAACTGGAAATTTACGGAGCTATAAAGTTACTCAGCACAAACGGTCGGAGGAAGAGATATTATTTGGTTGGAGTGAGACTTTTGTTACTAATTGTGAAACGAAGCCAGGAGGAATCGATTTGGAGGCTGGATTGTGGAGGAAACAATGGCTGTAACAGGTGGAGTTGGACTGTGTTCAAATCTAGTAGTTATTGTGGTGTGGCAACTGATGAACGTTTTGCATGACACAAGAGAGAAGTAGGACCTATTTTTGAAGACAGTGATCGAAAGTGAAAAAGAAACATTTCATTGAGTTTTGTGAAAGTAATAAGTACAAAACAAACAGAGTATTTTTGGTAAAAAAACAATTCAAATTAACTGTCAACATTTAAATGTGACAACGCTGATGGTAGAAAGAAAAACGTGTATGAAAGTTTATGTAAATGAGGTAGGAACAGTGATCAGAAAGTGTTCGTAACGAATGTACTTAATTGTCAAAACTAGTGTTTCTTGAAAGGAAAGCATACGTTTTTGTTCTCAGTACCTTAAAGATGTTATTCGCAAAGTGAAATTTAAAGCGCACCACGTGGAATGACTATTTGTGTCATTCTCTAACAAAAAGTCAGGGAAAGGATCTCATACTAAAGTTTACTCGTAACGAAGCTTTAAATTTTTGAGTTTCGGAGTGACGCTCCCAACTATTGATCAGACACTGCTGCTCTACTGCAGGCGACATTTTTTTCGCAAGTCGGAGTGAAGAAAAGGTTATCTCCTTTTGAACGAGACACGGACAATCTCCTCCGAGAAAACTGGATCTAGAAATTGTACTCGTTTTGGCGGAATGAAGCGGCGGAATGTTGACTCAAGCAAGGCCCGCCGACCCGTGAAAAAGATTCCAAAGATTTATGACGGCTTCTACACCAGGTACAGTTTAAAAGAATATTGGGCAAGGAATGATTTACCAGTTTTGTTAGCGTTTTGTCCTAACTTTTGGTTGTTTTTTATTCTAGCCTGGTTGTTTACGTGAAGTTAATACTTCTTTGGATTTGCGTCATGGGGGGCGACTTCATTTTGGAATTTCGGTTGGAATACCTTTACCCCATTTATTTGCTATTGCACAATTCCTATGAAGCGTACAAGTTCCAAGGGCTGGTATGACGTCTTATATTACAACTAAACTAATCAGGATTGGACATCGGTTTTAAGAATGAAAACATAATGTAGTATTAAGAAAAATCTTGTTTGCTTATCTCTTTCAGGCATTTGCTTTGTTGCTGATGTGCGTCGTAATTTCAGTGGATGTTATCTGTCTTGGAGTTATACCAGCTCCATGGCTGTATTTATTAGGTTCGTTAGCTGTTTGGGGACAAGTCGGATGGAACTTGACCCCTCTTGGTCCCCTTCTTCTACTCCCAACTCTTATATACATCGATGGAAAGAGCATAAGGCCTCTTCCGTCACAGCCACTTAGTCCGTTAGCCGCCCATTGGTAAGCCATATCGTCAAATCCTTGCGTTAAATCTGCTACGAAGTCTTCAAAACATATCTACTAATTGTAAGTTTTTTTTTCTCGTACATGTCATTTTTTATTAGTGTTGGATTTCCCTTGGTCTCACTTGGATTCGGACTAAAGTCCTACATTGGGGCAAGGTTGAAGCAGCGAACTCGTAACGATGTGGCTCGTCAAAACGAGCTCCTGTATTCTCTCCTCTGGGAGGCTCTACCGCTGACAAGTGCGCCGGTGAATAATAACGAGGTAAAATATACGCTACTGGAATTAAACTGGACTTTAATTAAATAGCACGTCCTTAACGTCAGGTTATCTTTTGTTTTTCAGGTGATAAACAATGGCGGCCCAGTATTATTGAAGAAGCAGCAGTCGCCGCAAGCTTCGCGAAGGAAGTCGCTTGAGAATGGCGACGGATCTCGTGAACCCAGCTCGGGTGAGCTGGTTCTTGTACCCACTCAAAACGGGAAGTTACCTGGGGCAGCCAACGGAAGCTCCACTGGATCGTCAAACAGTTCATCATCACCGCTTTCAAGTCATCATAATCAAAGTAACCACCATAACCATTCAAGTCACAGTAGCAGCTCGAGTGGCTCGACAATGAACTCCCAAGTTCAGAGCAACTCAGTTCCAAACCACTCACATTCGAACAGCTCTAACCACAACAATTCAAATCATTACGCGACACCGTGTCCAACGTGTGCGGCAGCAATGTTGGCCCCAAAGAAAAAGAAAGATGACTGTTGCTTGAAGTAAGTACACCCAAAACGCTAAATTCAAGACCTTCTTGGGGACTTAAATTCTAATTTCGATGGTTGTTCATATGCACAGAGTGGAGTCTGAAGTTCGAAAGCTTAGGAGTGATCTTCATGTGGTGCGAACCATTGAATCTGAACTTCGGGGACAAATAGCTTCCCTTCTTTCATCGGAAAGGAATCTTCGCAGCGACCTTGCTTCACTACAGGTAAGTCATCGATTAATCCAATCGCAATTTGATTCCAAAATAACGTGCAGCTATGAAGTGACGAAAATATCGATGTTTTTAGGGAGAACATGAATCTCTGCAACTGAAATACTCAGCTTTACTTTCGAGGAGCCAGGAGGAGCGTCAGAGTTATGAAAAGAAGCTCCAGGAAGAACGTAGACTAAAAGAAAATGCAATTACTAAGCAAAAGAAGGTACGTGTAATTAGTGCTTGTCAGTATGTTACTGTGTGTAAGGAGTAATCCCCCTAAGTATTTCATGTGGCTTAATCAGGTCTCTTCCGAGTGTTCTGGAGACTGTCGACGAAAATTGCGTGACGCTGATCGAGAAAAAGAAACGCTAAGAAGAGAAATCAAAGTCATGGAAGACAAGAACCTGAGAATTGAACGGGAGCTTCAAAATGTAAAATCTACCTTGTTGCTTGAACAGAAAAACAAAGAGGTAGAAATTAACAGTACCAATCTTATATTGCCTCCAGAATATTTTGTATCTGGTAAATAGTGTATCTTCTATTTTTTTCAGTCTTCGGTGGAAACGGCAAGACTGAGATCTCTTCTGACGTCTTTACAAGATCAGAACGCCCATCTGGAAGCTAGCCTGAGCGCAGAGACTCGATTGAAACTGGATCTCTTTTCTGCACTGGGTGAAGCTCGTCGTCAGCTCTCCATTCGGTCAGTGTCAAATATTGAAAGACCATCTCATTCTTAGCGTAATACAGTGGACCTGATCATGTTTATTGTTTGATTTGCAGGGAAAACTTGATAAAATCAAAGGAGGACGAGCTAGAAGACGTTCGCTCGCAGTACGTAGAACTTTTAGCAGTTTCCGACTTCTCACATCATCAGCACCGTCAGCAGCAATCTCTTCGTCAACATTCACAGACCCCACAGCAGCAGCAGCAGCAACAGCAGCAAATGTCGACACAGTCTCAGCAATCTCATCGTCTTAAAGGCATGGTTGGCGTTGGTGAATCCTCGCCCCAGCAAGTTGGCCGTGAGAATCTCACATTTACTCCTCTCATCGAGTCATAAGTTCATTCGAAACCTTTGTGACGACGGCGGAGGAAGGAATCACCGGTTTATCTCATTATTTTTCTCTCAGTTGGTCACAACTGATTGTGAGAAACTCGTTTTCGTCTAAATCTAAGCTTCAAGTTTTACTTTCTTGCTCTTGCGAACTGTTTTTTTCCTTATTAGTCACTGTTAACAAATGTCAAAAAGAAAGTCCTCCACGTCTGCATAATTGTTTTGTTTTCCTGTTGTGTCGTCGACTCCGACTTCTCTAATGCTTACACATAACTTGTTACTGACTGTTTACCAAAAGGAAGAGAGAAAAAAAACACTCACTCAATTCTGACGTTATTTATTAGATAGATCATCGTATAAAGAAAAGGCATATCGATATTGCGTAGCCATTTATTTTGATGAAATGAAAAAAATGTAAGGATGTGATGCACTCTTACTTACTAAAGTAACTTTTTAATTTTTTTTCGGGAAATTCGCACAGTTTAGTGTAAATATTATGATCAGAGGTTTATTTTCTGTGAACTAATTATTCGTCATCGATTCGCTATTTGTTAACTTATTTAATGATTTTTATTACTCACGCAGTTGATAAGTTTATAAGAGAAAAAAAAACACAGTATAGGAACCTGATGGCTCGTTTCAAATAATAAAGGGAAAAGTGTTTTGGAAAACAAAGCTAGCTGTAGAAATTTTATGTTCATCTGTCTACTGAGAACTATGAAATGGTCAAATTTCAATGTACGCTATTTTACGTGACTGTGGCTGGTTGGTGGGAATCTAAAAACATTTATAAGAAAAACAAATGAACTTTAAATTATAGCCAAGTGAGAGTCTAGATTGTGATCTTTGGTAGTACTTTGAGAAACACTTGGAAGAAGACAAGTAACTGAAAAAATGGAGAGGGAGATGCAAGAAAAAATACCAACTGTAAAACATGATCTAAAATCTATTTCAGTCAACAAAATCTGCTTTAATTTTTTTGTTTGTTTACGTGAGGACATGCGTTAATAAATTCTGCATTTACAAATAAACTATGTTTTGTTTTCACTTATAAAATTCTGACAAAATCAGTTTTTTTAAAACCGATAACCACCATGCGCCAAAATTAAGGCAATGCAAAAAACCACACAAGAAAGCTGTTATCTTCGTAGAAAGTTAATAGATTTCTGTACCAAACTATTTGTTCATTCTTGTAATCTTTATTTATTTATTATTTAGTCATATAAAGGATATTCATCACATCATCGTTTATAAAGTTTACTAAAATTTGTACGCTAGACCTAGGCATCTCATGAATTAGCATCTAAAACAAAATGTCAGCTCTATTTTCACAACCGTGTATAGATAAAAACTGTTTTAAATTTCGTAGTTGTGTTGTACGCAGAAAATAGTAACTCTTTCAGCTCCCAGCTTCACATTTCATGAAAAAATCCAGCGATTACTAGTTCGTCAGAATGTATTGTTGTTTACTGTGACCATTAAACTGTCTGTTATGAAATCATTTACAACTAGAATCCTTAAATGATCAAACGAAACCTCGTAGTCAAAAGAAAGAGACCCAAAACCAGCTTGTCGGATGCTGAACTTTGGATTTTACTGGCCCTGAAGTGAAATCAAAGAACAAATACATACAATTTGTTTGCCAATAACGCAAGCTTCTTGACAGACAAAAAATGTCCCTGTTAAAAACTAAACAAAAACTATGTTTGTATGACTGTTATACAACAACAGTTTTACTCTGTGTACTAAGTACTTAATATGTAAAACAAAGTACGTAAAAAATTAATTACACGTCTACTATTGTGCTGTTATGCATTCACTGTTGGGAGAAGAGGAAAGTTACAAGGAAATGCATAATTAATTTACGATAGAGAAAAAGTAATACCTAATAAAACAGAATGTCGGAACCACTATGCAAAAGATGGGTGTATTAATGTCGGTTTTGGTGTTTTTATGTAATTTCCATTGCATAGAAATAGTTATTTACTTGCTGATGAGAGGACAAAAAATGAAAATGGATTCATCTTGTTTATCTTCTACAATGTGATTTACCATTTATCATAGCATGTGTTATTAAAGTAAACTAACTTTTAAACAGCGATTAAAGTCAATAACGTGAATAATATTATTGCAAGTTTATTGGACGTACAAAAAGAAATTTAATTTTGGCTTTTTTTATCGAGAAGACCATATAAACAAACTTGATTCATTTTTTTTGTTCGTTTGCTATACAAACTCTTTGCTGGCGATTCTACTGACGATCGACTGATGAAGGGTCGAGCCTAACAACTCTTCGTCACTGATTTGGTAAAGTTGACGGATAGCGTTGGGGTCGGAGTAACTACAGAGATCAGACAATGGAGCTTCTATGCCTTGAATTTGTCCCTCCAGTTGGACAAAGGCTTCGCGTTCCCCGATAAGAATGAACTCGGTGTCGCTGTCTTCAGTACCAAAGCAGGAAAGAGCTTCTTTTATCTGAAAATTAAAGAAAATTATCAGCATTTTTTATGATGTCCATAATGCAGAGTGCTGCAGATGACAGTTGTCATACATTTTTGGTTGGACTTAGGCAAAATAGTATCTCAGTCTGAAAGCTCCGTGTGACCATTGTCCCTTCTTTCATGTTGTACAAGGCTTTCGTCATTGCTACAGAAAGGTGGAAGGGGTCTAGGATCTGAAACGAAAGTCAACACCCGTTCACCGTTTAGAGAGGTTACATTAGCTTCCTGAAAATACTCAATCATTGAATCGAAGCTTGATTAAAATAACTTACCAATTGTGGTTTGATGAGTGTGAAGGGGAGCTTTGCAGCTAAAATGACTTTACGGATTTCTGACGTGTTGACCACATTTTTGAACAGTTTTCTAACGAGTTTGTCTTGGTGCTCGGAAAAGTTGAAATCCATTTTGATCCTCCAAGATAGACTAAGTACGAAGAATTACAACAAAGATAGGTCTACTAATTACAATAATTTCAAAATTGTTAACGTGTAATTGTACCTGGATAACCGTTTCATGAAAATATATTCAAACTAACAAAAATTCAGATTCAGACAGGTGGCATGCTCGAGACAGTCGACATCAGAGAGTGGAGTGAAGCTAGCATGAGCTCAGCTGACTGTCGGCTTGATATTTTTGGTTTCCCTCGTACTCGGCAAGCTTAGCGTTAGCAATTGCATTTTCCTGTTTTGTTTTGTAAACAATCAAGAATGCAAGTACTACGCTCTGACAGTGACAAGATGCATTAAAATTTCTCAACTGTTTGATTGTGTAACAAAACTGAGCAGCATTTAAAAATTTACCACATTATTGTGAAGGTTGTAAGGTCACGGCAAAGATTCGAAATGGCTGGTCCGATGGACAGGTTGACAGCATTGGATCAGGTGGAGAAAGATATCATTAGCTGTTTGCAAAGCGCAGGTGAGCCTTTACTTTTAACTGGTGTATTCTTACGTTTATTTAACGACTTGATGCAATAGCAATCGATTTCATTGTTTCTCTCAGGACAAGTATTAGCGGAACTGAGTAAAGACAAGCCTAGCGCTAAGCAAGCTGATATTCACACCAATCATTTCCTCAAAACTCTTAACCATGTTGAAGTTGAGATGACCAAGCACATCAACTACTTGACTCAAGTTTCTACAAGTATGAAATTTTTTATCGGCTACGTTCAATCATGACTTCAATGAGTAGATGTGTATTTAACATGTTTATGCATGTCTATGTAGGCCAAGCTCATGAAGGGTCTAGCTATGCGTCTCAGAAAGTCCTGCAAATGGCCTGGCATCGGTCCCAGCATGCAAGATCGAAAGTTATGGAACTGGAACGAAACAAGACTCAATTACTAGCGGTAAGCTCTTTTTGAACGCTGAACCTTTTGAACAAGAGTTTCTTGCTGAAATTAAAGGCAATTTTCTATTATTCCACAGCAGCGACAATTGCCTGCCATTCAACCAAAGCATCCTACTACAGGATCAGGCCCTGGACCTTCCCCCTTACCACCAACACCAACTGCGACCAGTGGGCTTACTGGAAACACATGAGAAAAATAGTACAACTTTAACCAGATAATGAAAACTTTGTAGGTTACAAATAACATACTATGCGATTTTTTTACATTTCTGTGCAAATGTTTCAACATTACTTTACGGCAATTTGTAATAGTAGGAATTTAATGGGAGATAAAAATACGTGATTCATGAATTTCAAAAATTGTAAACTTTATTGTAACGCATCGAAGAACATAAATTGGAATCTATCGACTGGGTAGTTTGCTTAGCACAGGTACTTCAACGTCTTTGTTGGCGTTCTCAGGCCGACGGCCCTGTGTCACCATACTTCTCCGTGCGTCTTGAAGTTTCCCGATTTACTATTTGCTGGAAAGATTCCTCTTCGTTTTCCTCTGCAGAATAAATTAATAAGAATACATACGTATAACAGACTTTTGAAATAGTCAATTCAGGCAAATTTCCTTACCAGTTGCATCTTCAACGTCCTCTCCTTCCGAGCTAGAATCATCCTCGTTGTCCAACCGTAAAGATAAACCAGCTCCAGCATCTCGACCCGGGACTACAAAACACGCGTCTGTATCACCACCACTGGCTTCAGCCTGCAAGTCTTTTTTTAATTTCCCTAGATTTTTCTTCTGATTCTTTAGTGCATTCTCTTTCCGTTCTTTCACTAATGCTTTATACATTGGTCTGTACACGCTGATAAGCAAAATCACATAAAAATTACAATTGTAATTAGTTTAGTAAACAAAACCAGCTAAAAAATTTGCAATTATCATTTACCTCTCATATTCTGTCACCGATTTCTGTACTTTACTGAAAAAATCATCCATGCCGTAGCCATCAAATGCTGACACGACGGTGTGCTCGATTTTGTTGTAGAATTCATCTAATCCTAGAGCCAAGGAAGACGCCAAGTTTGACGTGTACTCGTTACGCGATTGAAGGGCTGACTCAAAAGCGTCGAAATCAGTTATCCATTCCTTGGCAAATGTCGGATCGATGGCATCACACTGTTCGTAAATAAAATGGTGCATTTTTAAAGTGTTTATGTGTAAGCAACACCAAGTATAAGGAAGTTGAGATAAATACCTTATTCAATGTGACAACTAATGGTAGCTTCGTCTTGTACAAGATGGAACATGCGTACGTCATGTTGGAAATAAATGTTATCGGATTTACGTTGCTTATTAGATCAGTCACATAGATCATCACTGTAGGGAACAAAGCTGCTAACGATTCTGTAATGATACTCCCCGATGCACTCCACATGAACACTTCGATCTGGCCTGGAGTGTCAATTATAACGTATTGGTGAGTTTTTCTCTTCTGTTTGATGATATTAATGACCTGAATGAAAATATTCGATAAATAATACTTTAACTAAATGCATATGATCTTGATAAGCATGTCATGTTACTAAGCTTGCTTACTTCATCAAACTTCGTAGAGAACAGATTCAGAGATGTGACAATCGCTCCATTCGGCCCTAAATTATATACTTCCATCACTTTCTTGTACTTGACAACATCCCGGATGTCAATGTTGACTGGATAAGGTGGATCCAAACAAGCCGGATCCAAATTCACTATGTAAGGAGGCGTTCCTCTTCTTATCAGCTCTGACGTGATTCTCTGAGTTAAACTTGTCTTTCCTGAGGCAGCCATTCCCACCATTATAATCACAACAGGCAAATTATGGTCACCCTCATCGTCTTCTTGACCACTTCCTCCTGTCCCAGGATCCTTCACTGAAGCAGAACTTGATGACGATGATGGCCCTTCCGCGCCTGCATTTTCCACTATTTCTCCAACCTCCATTTTCTCCGCGTCTACCTCCGGTTTCACGTCCATTTTCCTTTTCGAACACTCAAAAGTCTACCGATAACGAAAATTGTTCGAAAACGTTTTGATCAAAATCTTCTGTACACACGTGCATGGATCTTTCCTTGTTTTCGCAAAAAAATCTACAGCAAACAAAAACCTCTGTAGCTTCTGGTGTAAACTTCCAAAAAAATATTTTGCGCCGCTGCTCTGAAGTTTTTCACAGTGCCCCGTCAAAACAAAGCAAGAAAATGTGATCCAGCGTTCTTCTATTTATCCATTGATTTTTTATGGAAAAAATGGAATTCATTTATTGCATGTTCCTAAATATGAAATATAAAATATTTTCCCTTTCATCTCTTTTCCTCCAGCAAATAAAAATGAAATGATTCTTATCGCGAAATGTTTGGAATTTTTGCAATACCTTATTTTTTATCCTTTCAAGTTTGCAATTTAAATATTTGTTTGCAGAAAGTAAAATGAGTTTAAAAAAAATATAAATCCAAGCATTGTTTACTCCCACCAAGTAAAGTCATCTTAAAGATTTTTAGCTCATGTTTACAGTCTAAAATTATGATATATTTCCGATTCGTGCCCGCTTTTCCCCCATTTGTTCATTTTAAGCGGCAACATTGTCATCATCCAATCGGCATAGCGTCACGTTTTCTTTTCTGGTTAGTAGTTCCGTCCACCGAACACTCATACATTCCTTTTCATACTCTTTAGCTGACATCTCGTCTCGTCATTCTCTATTACCATTTCCACCTTACATATTTCTTCTTGCCTTTTCTCTTCCGGACGGACAGAAAACATCAACTAAAACTTTCTTTTTTCTCATTACCCAAATGTCTTTTTTAATAACTTAGTCTTTCGTAGCTTTTATCAGCTTCATCTTTCTAACCCTATATTTTGTATTTCACATCCAAAAACAATCTCATCAAACTGTTGAATTACCTGCAATCAATCCCCCAAGAACACCATCATTTTCATGTAGAAATAAAACAGTTTACTTATTACATGGAAGAGACATATTATGCCTCCCTCTCACATATAATAATATCCCCGTGTATATTTTTCCTCTGCACAAACACTCAAGGAATAATCAATAGATGAATCCAGTTCAGACACACGTTATACTCCTCTCCCTCTCACATGAAAATCAAACTTTTACCCAGAGCACATACAACAACCCACCGTATTTCTTTCCTTATTTTTATTGGGTGCATAGCTGAGTTAAACAAAGTTGGTTTTTTGTGCCTAGAGTGCATATACACTCCACCACCACTCTTGTTTTCTCAGATCCCCTGCTTGCAAAAAACACATACCTATATAAAATATACATATTTTCCCTTCTCCTTTCTCTTATATTTTTCCAGGCTTGTCTCTATCGTGCATATCTCCAGCCCCGAAAAAATAGAGCTTTGAAGCGTGTGCATACCAAGCAAGCATACACTCCAGCTTAGTTTTTTTTTCTTTTCATTCCATTATGGATTGCATACAGAAGGATCCTGTTAAAACTCTAATAAAGGGGAAACGGGAGAAGAAAAAAACAAGAGAAATATATAATATACTGCTGGTAACAATACATGTCGGGAAAAACCCGTACAGGCTCACGTTCATTTAATATTGCCACAATAAAACACCACCACCACCCTTCGGAGCACGCACTCTGGAGAGAGAGAGAGCTGGAGAATTTTTTTTTTTCTCTTCTTTGAAATTTTCCACTTGCTTTTCCCATGTCTGATGGTTTGTCACTAAGGCTGGGTTTTCCTCGCCACCCTGATCCTATCTTAGTTTGGTATTACATCATGACTATGATACAACCGAGAATGCAGCGCGGCGGTTGTGAATCACGAGAGAAGGGGACACATACAAAAAAAAGAGAAAAGAATAAATAATATTTTGTGCTGTGTATATGTGTGCGTTTTAAAGTATGCGTTTAAGTTTAAAAACTGGGATGGGATAATGAGGGAAAAAAAGTATTATTGCTTTGGTTGTCACACGCATTATTTCTTTTGTAAAAAAATTTTGTTCTTGGGCTAAAGAGAAAGTTGAATGAAAGAAAAGACGTCGTTTTTTTATAGACGAGACAAGACATGGTGGTTTTGTAAAGGACGCTACGCACAGAGAAAAAAAAATGGAGGAAACCCCGAAAATGGAGAGTGGAAACAAGTCATTCAAGATGGAATTTTTGGGAGGGTGAGACAGAGAGAAAAAGGAAATAGAGAATAGATAAGCGAAGGAGGTGGACTTTTTAAAAATATTTTGCTATAGTTCTGATGAAGCTCATATTAAATTCTACTGTGTAACTGCTACTTAGATAGTTTTTTTGTCAAGTGGTAGTTTATACAAGTGTGTCGGTGTGTGTTTGTCTGTGTCTGTTCAGTGTATGGGCTTTCTAGTTTGAAAAAGGGAGTTTTTTTTCTTTTTAAAAAGGAAGGAAAAAACTATGTATATTTGGATATTTTCAAAGGGTTTTGGTCAGCGGAAGAAAAAAAAAATATATTGAATATTAAAGAGGGAAATTGTTCGATGGACGTGAGAGGATTCTCTTTGGAGTTATAAAGTGGATAAGGGCTTTTTTCCTTTCGAGTAGAACAAGTAATAAATTATGCAGAATGGGAAATTGTGGTTGTTACGATTAGTATTGTAATATCATTGAGATAGTATTTGTAGATAAAATGTTTTTTTCTTATGCAGGGAATGTGCTCATTTTCATACAAAGTAATAATAGCATTTTTTTCTTTCTGGTTGAAGAGTAATTGCAAATATGCAGGACAAGCACTCTACAAAAATGGTAAAATAAATAACACAAATTGTTGCAAGATGTATACCTGTACGGGGGCTATTCACGTGAAGGAGACGGAGAAAACTATATAAAATGATAGCAGGAGAAAGGTTGAATATGTAGGAGAAGTAGTTTTTTTTTTCGTTTAGCATTGGTATTGCGGCAGAGTGCTTACGCGAGGTATTTGTTTTAAAAGGAATAAAATTACTAGGTAGAAAGTTTAAATTGAAAATTGTTACGAATCAATAATAGGATTATTAATAGTTATACAAGTAGTTGAGTTCTGGAGTTTAATATTTCTCTTGCTTCTCTAGAGGATTAAACATTTTTAGAGTAGGTTGTTGTGAATATCTCTTTTGGAATGAGGACACGTTAGAGTTTTGTGGAGTGACAAAATTCAAATTTCATTCTTGAAGTTTTTCCTGTTTATCTTACTATATTAAGTTTGAATACGCTTAGAAAAGTGGCTTACATTGAAAGTTTAAAAAAAGAAGTTTATCGTTAATGAGGAGGATTGCTGGAAGTGGAGGTAATGGGACACGTGTGCTCTCCGATTCTTCATTTCATCGAGATTGTCATCGGTAGCTTCAATGATGTACATGTATCAACAAATTCTGGTAAGTAATTAAAATCTTAGTCTGCATCAATTAAATACGCGAAACGAAAATTTGAATTTGCTTCAACTGAATTGTACCTAGTAGGAATATAATTTTAAAGGTCAATCATCGCGAAACTCTCTGTCTTTCAGCTTTCAAGACTCATATGAAGCAGTTGGGTTTGTTAGCATTTGAATCTATCGTGGAAGAAATTTAGTTTAGAAATTCGCTACATATTACTTTGCTGAATTATGCATTCATATTATCATATAATTACTAAATACCAAATAACAAAGCAAATAGTTTTATGTAGTTGTATGTATGTCCCTATATTGATTGTACACTTATCGTTTAAAGGGTTTGAATATCTGTCATGCAATCTATTAATTCTACAGGCATGACCACTCTCGTATTCTCTTCCAGTTTGCGCACACAAGTACTTCAATGCTTCGAGAACAATCAATTAGTTTCAGTGCCAAATAGTTGATGCCCACGCTTAGGTATGACGGAAAATTCATATTAGTTCTATTAAACACATAGGAAAAGCCTTCCGATTAAGTTTAGAGGGACGTGAAGAAGGTGTGTGGCTCCATAAAATCATAAACTATGAATTGAATTTTTAATGCAATCTACCTACATATCTAAGGTGGTCGTGTTGTGGATTGCCAGGATGGCGATAGTCTTGAATAGCGTGAAAACGGCATACCCATGCAAAATATTTTATTTATTTATATAAACTAAAGGTTTACAAGTATCAGACAATTATCATCTAAAAAATATCGTATTTTGCTTTTAATTATCGTCCACAATAATGGCGGGAGCTGTTGATATTTTCTATGTGGTGAAGATGCAGGTCATTCTTTGTCTTTGATGTCGCATGCAAACTGTACTTAAACAGCGTTTCATGATTAGGCACTAAATTATCCGACGTAGGAGATTTATAACTGCAAGACGTATAAATGTATGTGTTTGCAACGGTGGACAGTTTATGGTTTATATTATCTTAACATTAAGATTGTCAACATTAGATACGGTACAACTGTAAGTTAGTAGAGATTTCGGTTAAGAAATTTTACATTATTTTGAAGCATCTTAAGTGAATGGTGTATAAAAGCACTGCTATTCCAGCGAGGAACTCTACAGGTTTTAAGATTTCGATTTAGTTTGCATGAGCAAGTTTGACGGATATGAAAGCAGGTCAGCCACTTTCTACCGATCAAACCGGTTCGTAGTATGGGCTACTGGTAATTTTATTCATACCACTTTGGAAAAGGATCTCGATAATGCTTATGCTGTGTTTTGGGAGACCTGTTCCCTGTTCCATACATGTAAGTCATAAGTTTGACTGTTTTCTCCACAAGTTTTGTTTACACGCATCATTCTGTTGAATGTTGCATGTTTTCTCGTTGGTACAAACCAAGCATTTTTTCATGTCTCCTGCCAGTGGTCACACGCAAAAATTAAAATGTTTGCATCGAAACTGGCTAGCAACGGTCCAACCCGACATGAATTATTCGTGGGATTTTCCAGACAGTACCTTCTTCCACATTGCGGCAGAGCGCACTTTCACCCCTCAAGCTTCATTGCCTGTTAGAGTATACATGAAGGTGACAGCAGTTGAAGCGATTTGCAGACCATAACGATGGAGCAGAATGTTGCAATGTGTACACAACCAGTGAGTCAATATTTGAAAGAAATTCAGGAAAAGAGATTGAAAACGTTTCTAACGATCTTATTCATCTAAGAGTGGCACTGTATAGTACTGACCGACCGTGAGATTAAAAGATATGTGCACCCCTCTGTGAAAAGATACTATATTCCAACCACATAGTGTAAAATCGATGCATATTTCCTTAGATGCAGATCTCTCCAGAAAAACCTGGCATTCTCCTCCACTTGTTCGATTAGAAAAGAAATTAATGGATTATGATGTTTAGCTAGATAAACACTACCATTGTCGTTTACCACTACCGAACCATAGAGAACATAACACAATTTAAAGCATAAACTTTTAAGCGATATTCATAGGTATGCGTGTAACTCCTTAAGTTTTCTTCAAACCTGATTTACGTTTGCCAGAAAGTATTCGCTATGCAAAACGCCAACATACATATGCACTTAAAATATAAAATACATTTTATGCTGTCAATTAGTATTTTGTGCTGTTGCATGTCATCTAATTATTGTTACTCGGTACGTCATTTTGACATTAAAATGTACAGAAAAAGTGTCCTATGTCATTAGAAAAGAAAGTCATGCGACATTTCGCTCACTTTCAAGTACATAAATACAAAGAATAATATATGCAGTTCTCCATAACCCATAACACAATGTACTGGCACGTTGCTCTCCAACGCAGCAGAGCTTGGCTCAGTGTGTCGATGAATGTGATGTTATGATTACTTTAGTGCTTCACTGGAAAGAGTGCGTTGTCCGCTGTAATTTCTGTCAATAATCCAACTTAGCATTCCACACACGGATGCCGGTCGCAGGTTAGAAAACCCACTGCTTTATATGCGGCCCTCCAGCCATGTGAAGTGCATGGTGGTGTGCACGTAACTAATTGACATAATGGGAGAAAGCAACATGCAAAGAATATCATTATATTTTATGTTCACTTCTCATCATCATCATCGTCACAAGAATAATAGTCATGATGAGAAAGACAATGGCTGTTGTGAAGTGAGTTCCACAGTCGATATTAAAAGCTCTACCAAAAAAACCGGTATGGGGTGGGATTTTCATTAAATGGCTAACTAGCTTTCCTAGGTAGTTACTATTTTGTCACAGTATTGCAATGCCCGAAAAAAGCTCTCTAAGAACCAAGCAGTAAAAAAAAGATACATGGATAATTGTAATGTGTTTTAGGGGCAAAAGAAAACAACTAAATGAATAGCACATTCGTGCAACATCATCATCAGCGTCGGCTCGAAATAAATTACTTTTTCCTCTTGTTAGGAAGATGCTTTTAATAACAGGAGAAAGTAAACTTCATGAGTAAAAGTGTTTGGCTTTTGTTACAACACTCCCCCTATTTTTATAGAAACATGTGTATTCTTCGAAAAACTTATGAAGATAATAATATGCACACCTAACTGCTATGCTTAAGTTCTCAACGGTATGTGGATAAAAAAGCATTGAACATGTTGAGCATACTGTTTTTATTCATGCAACAGTACCTTCCATCAACTTGGATGACGAAACATTATGTTTATTCTTAACGGAAGGTGGAGAGCATGAAAAAAACTCTCATTTGGGAAGAAGACTAACGATCTGACTAAAACCAGGGAAAAACCCAAGTCTTTAGAAAATATTCATTTTACAAGCTCGTTTGAGTATTTGCTTGTTAGAGAACTGATGAATGAAGTTGGACATAAAGAATTGCTTGGAAAAAGTATTTTATAACATATGCATATTGTGTATTGCGTTAGTATGATATTTAAACCATTCTTGAAACTAAATACCTAAATATGAAGCTTAATAAGAATTTGTCAGAACCAAATGTACGAAACCCTAAGGGATAACAAAACCTGAGAAAAAATTCCTTTCTACCAGATTAATGAGTAGCACGATACACACATCGTGTGCATAAAGCTAAATACATATACTTATTGTGTGTTAAAACAGAAGAGATAAATTAAGTGTAATGTCACGCGACAATAAACTGTTTCGTGAATATTTTTTTGATGGATTGAATTTCGCATTGGATTTTAAGCATCGACAAACCCATTTCTCTGGTGGCTTAAAAAACGAAATTCAAATTCCAGGCTCATGAACCGTCCCGGTTCTCTTACATTTTATATTGAGGCAACACCCAGAATTATTTAAATAATTTTTCGATGGCTTCCCCCATTTGATAATCTTTTACCATATTACTTTCCCCATTATAAATTCATGTTTCGCTTGAAACAAAACCGGGCACTTGCCGAATAATAGCAGAGCAACAGTTATTTCTCATGCCGTACATGGAGTGCTTTTGCAAGCTACCTGAGTTTTACTCCAATTTAGAGAATGTATTATCAAAAGCACGTTTAAGTTCATCATACTTAAAAAGGAGGAAAGGACTGTCTAGAAAAGCCATTTCATACGTAGGGAAACGTGAACAACTACTAAAACACCGGATGAAACGATATACTTTCTTTTGACAGACTATCGGACAGGCTTACATGTTCGCTCAAAGCGCACACCAGTTGCGTAGGACTCTTGTATATGATTTGTCTTACAAGAAAAAAATCCTCCTATAAATAGACACAACTGTCAGTGAGTTTTGATCAGTTCTCATCACTCTTCTATCGAGTGCGTTGCCTCTTATTTCATTCCTACTTTTCAACTCTCCTTTCACCGTGTAAATTTTCACCTGAGCTCATTTAAGACCAGATTAGATGTTCATACGTATCGGTTCGCGGTGTATTTCTGATCCTTGGAAATACAGGAAATTATATTTGTGACAAGTGAAGACAACTAAGTATCTCGATGATCTTGCTTTCCCAGAAAGCCGGTAGCTTCGAAAGCTATACACTCTGGTATCTGGAGTAGAATGGTTCTTGAAATATGGGATTATCGGACTTGTCTCTTTTTTCGCAAACATCATAATAGAAAACGTGCCTCGAAATAAATTGCAGCCAGAATCTAGCCAATGTTGAGTCTACAATCCTTCAAGTATTCCTTATAAATATATCTCGCAGTGAGTCAGGCCTACACAGAACAAGAGCCCAAAAAATCCAGACGAAAGCTTGGCAAGATCTTAATGTAAGTATCAAGAGTCCCAAGTGAATCCTAGAATTAAAGTTTTTAATGGCTACATACAACAGATAATAAAGCTGAAAGCATAGGCGGTGCTGCTGGTACTGACCCAAGTAAATGAAAGATGAAAGCAATATTTTGAGTAGCAGACAACTGAAGACAGGAGTGAGAGAGAGAGAAAACGGAAGACAGGAAAGCATCGAATATTTTTGTGTCTCAGACGAACGGATACATTAAGGTAAACGAATAGAGCGGCTTAAAAAGACTCTACCGTCTTTCCCCTTTCACTTCCTGTTCACCTTTGTTGTCGCCGTTGTCTAAACAGTAAGACTTCTGCTGTGTAGGTAGCACATAGTCAGGGTAATATGTTCATAGAGCTGGGAGAACGTTTTCATCACAGCAACCCATGTGCACAACAAGACGAGCTAGCAAAACTCAACTCTTCGAGAGCGAGAGAAAAATACGTATAGTGTGTTTTTAGTCGGGTATTGTCAGTTGTTGACAGTTGAGTATCGTATCCCCATCCCCTTAATGGTTAACGATTTTTCCCCCAGCTATCATCATTATCCTGATTGGATGTACGGACGGAAGGAACCTATTCACAAGTCTGGTTGTTATATTCACATTGCTTCGTGGATATACACACACAGTTTATTTTAAAGGGATTGGAGAAAGTTTATTCCTAACTGCAACGCAACTTGAGTAATGGTGAGTAAAAACATATTTATCATTTTCTTCGATCTCGTTTTTTGTGCTCAAAACCCATCTTAATGGGGTAACTCAAAGCTACGTCACCTTTTTACGCCTTTCCTTAAAGTAAGTACCTTAAATCACTATTGGCTTCTTTTGTTAGGCTTACTGGAGCAGGAAGTTGTGCACGGTTTACGTAGGCTCACAAGTCTAATTTTCATTCAAGTCATTAACACATCGGTTTAAGAAAGGGCGAAAGCGGTTCTCACAATTTTTTTATTATTATTCTCTGGCATTATTTTGTTTTATAAGAGAAAAACTAAACCAACATGATTGACACGGCATGTCAAACACTTCCGAGCGGAAAAGCTCATGGGGTGGAAGCTGCCTTGTGTGTTTCCTGGATAAATTATTTTTCCAAGAAGAATGTGGAAATCATTGATACTATGAAAAAGTATCAATTCTTGGGGGGTTCGAAGATACTTGAAAGTTATTACTTTAGGATTTAGAATGACGATCTGTTTATATGATTTTTCACATTCTTCATAGTTTCATTGTGTTGACAAGCTCTTTCTAAACTGGAATTTGATTGCACAACGAAATATCTTTACGTGATCATTATGTTCAACAGTTCATTATATTTCTATATGTTATCTACAGCATTACCTACTTGTATTACATTTATGTACCTCTGCCACTCCGCTTAGAGTACCTCTACCTGTCAGATTATAAGACTTGCTTAATGATAACGTATCGATATTCCTCTCACCGAGTGTGAAAAACAATTAAATGAGTAAAACTACTTTACCATGTGTATTTAGTTTCAAAGTAGTGTTGCGTGACCAACTGTAACCTATTCCCTCTCGGATGTACGGATGAGTAAGTACACTTGAGTTTGTGGAATGGAGTAACAACAGTTCTCTTCCTGGTTGAATATACTTTGTGGATTTACATCGTGGGGAGGACCGACAGGATACTCGACTTATGAACATTTGCTCCAAAGAAATCCTATCTGGAAGACTAGTGATTTAGTTGTTTCTTAAACTATTAACAGCGAGTCACTAGACTTTCCTTATTGTATTTCTTAAAATCATCAAATACTGTTCATCGGAATTCCTTTCCTGGAGCATCATCCAAGATAGTTCTACCTGACATTTGGAGAACGGGAAATCCTGCCATGTAGTAAGTATATAACTATATCTTATCTATGTAAGATGAGAATCAAAAAATAAAGATTTCTTGGAAATATTTATTTTTAATTCGTATTATCTCACCTGAGTTGTTCATGAATGCCACACACGTCAATTTTGGGCAGTGAAATATTGTGGAGCGTGTTTGGTAACTGCCCGTAGTCCTCCTCATACCGGACACTATACAAAAATGACGGAAGCGTGGACGTCAAAAAAATGATTCTTTGAATGCTTGCCGCGTGTTCATGTGGAAGCTAAAAGGGGAACAACAAAAGGACAGCGGTTAAAAGGACTGATGACATTTCATTATTGTGTTACACGGCTGGCTCTTATCACACACATCTCTACGCTACGGAATTTTTTGCCGAGTCGAGTTCCTCTGTACGTTTCTATTTTGACACGTTTGATGTGTATAGTGATATATTTTATTCAAATGGATTGTTGAGAATATGAATGTTGCATACCATTCCTCCCTGAAAGCATGTTGTGTGTAGAGCACAAGCCTGAAGAGAACGAGGTGTAAGTTTGCATGTCAAATTGTATAAAAATCAATAATACCATCATCATTATCTCCTTCGTGTCTCCACTTCGGGAAATTCCTATTACCGTTTTTTTTTTCACATAAAGCGCAACACAGCAGTTGCTGAAAGTTTTTGATAACTTGCAGTGCGTTCAATTGGAAGGACAATTTCATGTACAAAACGATAAACATTAGGCACAAACTTGGATGAAATAGTGCACATGTACGCGTAATGATTTAAGCTAGGGAAAATGGCAGTGATGATGTCGTTGAAGCGTAGAAACGATCCTTCATATTTTCAGTTTTTTGTCGCAATGGGCCTATTTTTACCTCCCCCACATTGACGGTGAAAGATGGGTGGGGTGAGTTTCCCACTACTACTTGCGAAGCCATCAATTGTGCTGAAGCGATATTATTTCATATTTGGAGAGACACAAAGTGTTTTCAAGACAGGCGGTGATAAATTGAAATTCGGTTTTGAAAAGTTATGGAAAGTCCATTCAAGAACAAGCGTATCAACCTACAAGGTTTTGATGGTTGGTTGTTTCATCAACACTTTAAACCCGCTTAAATCAGTTAAAAACATTCTCTACACATAACTGTCAGTAAATAATATGCGCTGTCACTTAAACATATTTCTTTGTCTTTTTGCACTTCCCTTGTCTACTGATATAAATACATACCCAGAAGTTTTTACTAAGAAATTATTCCACGCACAATTGAGTAGTGACAGCCACTTACTGAGACAAAGCTTCATCTTTTAGTCATTACTGCTGTCAAACACAATACACGCAACTTTGTTATGAATCCAGTGAGACATTTAGCCGTACTTTAATTAAATGACACAATTTAGACAAGAAAGGTGTACATTTTGGCTTATTTTTAGTAATAGCTATTGACTTTTTTTCAAGGATGAGTTCTTCCTAACTTAGGGAAAAACTCATATTAAACTTGACATTGTAGTACTCGCCTATCTTGTTTAGCATTAAAAAAAAGTTCATGTAGGCTATCAAGGTGTTTATTTTGTCGGCTTTGCTTTGCCTTGTCCTCTTTCTCCGTGTCATGCTTTCTCCACCTCCGATGAAGTCTAACCACTCACAGGCTGATGCACCATACTTCGTTTGTTTCTAAATTACCAATTAATGTTTCAAAAAGACACGACTCTTTCTTCATTGCCTCACTACATATAGCTTAAGCTTACAGTCACCAACTGTCATAATTATTTTTTGTCTGCTTCCCATCACTTACATATGGGCTGTGTCCATTTTTATACCTTTTCCTTATGTATCGCATGTCTTGTCTTTGGGATTGCAAATTTTTAATGCTAAATGATGATGGTCTGCTGTTTTGGAGGTCACCGTACGAGCGCCATGTACTTTATTTCCTATTTACCTTTTCCTTCAATCACCCTCAATGCCCTCATTGAACATTTTGCACAAACAAAGGATGGGAGATCCTTTTAGCCCTTCTCTACAAAAGAAAAGCTACGCCACGAGATTCAATAAAACCCTTATTTACGGCTACACATTTCTTGGTCTATTGCTTTTGAGAGAAAAATGGAAATTTCCAGTTAACGTGTAGTCACTATTAAATTTTAGCAATATTTTTTTTTACAAAAATCCTCTTTTTGCGTGCTAACATTATTAATCATTTACAAAATGGGGAAGCATAATGAATACCAAGTTAAGCGTGAAGATGAGGAATCAGCCAAACCAAAAACCCTGGAGGATGTCCTGGAGTCAGTCGGTATATAGAATAAAGTCCCAAACTTACAATAAAGGTTTGACCTATTTCTTCTTTACACTTTGTTTAGGAGGGTTTGGTCGTTTCCAGTGTCTTATGTTACTCTTCATTCTTTTTTACGAAATTCCTGCCGGAATGATCGCCTTTTTACCTGTTTTTGTTGGTAAACGTTGCAGCTTCCTTGATAC
>VICI01000511.1:0-36523 GCA_019593645.1 Akabosia matsudoensis | reverse complement strand
GAAACACGGGTGCTAGCAATACAAAAGGTAGTAAAGTTGGGATTAGTCATCCTAGGAATGGTTATGACGGTATGACAAATGACAATTATGAAGACGACGATGATTACGACGAGTTTGGCGACGATGATGAACTGAACAGTGCCTCGTGTGGGGAAGTGATTGTGAGAATGTTGCGAAAAGTAGGACTCCTCGTGTGGAAAAATCTCCTTCTCAGGAGACGCCACTATATTGTTACCGCCCTGGAAATCATTCTTCCGACATTATGTGCTATGTTATTGGTAAGATTTCACGTATAATATGGAAATAAGGGTCTGTTATATACTATTATAGACGCCAGTCGAATTTAGGGATTACAATGATGTCATGTTGTGTTTTTGGTGTATCGAATTAGGCGGCTGGCAAGTCCCAAGGTGGCGAACATGGAGGTATAAGTTTAGATACCGATAACAAGACGATGGAGTTCCCGACCGTTTCTGAAAATGTAACTTTATGAAATACATAGTAGTTTTCAGTATGATTAAAAAAGGATGGAGTATAGAGTCATACATAATATCATGATCTATTTGTTTTAAGCTTTTAATAGAGAGCTTGAGGTTGGCCGTATCTTGTAGGGGCTGCTTCATGGCATTTTCCCCGAATACCCCAGACACAGCCTCTCTAATGGCTAAAGTGAAAGAATCGCTTCCTTCGTATTTCAACCTCGGTAAAAAGCAAAGACACTTTGATATTTTTGAAAGAAATATTTTGTTGTGCTAAATAAGTTGTTTATTGTTATAATTTGGATTAGATTTCACTGCTGCCAACAGCGAACATGATGTTGAAAATTTGCTGGCTTCTTTGACCTTTAATAATTCGGCCAAAGGGAAGTTTCGCGGAGCTCTGATATTTGAGAATGGTCTTGAATCAACCAGTGGACCCATTTCATATAAAATCCGCTTGGTGGATAAATTTAGTCACACGGACCTACTATTTCCTACATTTCAACTTCCTGGGCCCAATCTCGGTTAGCGAAACATCCGCTTTGCTACGAATGTGATGATGACAATGCCTTTCAAGCAAACATTTACATTATTTCAGAACACTTAACGGAGTATATTCAGGCTGGATTCATCGGGCTTCAGATAGCAGTTGACAAGGCCATAGCAAATCATTTGACTGGAAAAAACTTTACCAAACCGGTTGGTTATATGAAGTCTTGATACACTTTGTAAACATCGCTTGTTCTGACAGTATTTTTAAAATTTTTATCCTACAGATATCTCTGCAGGCGTTCCCGTACCCTCCCTATACAATCAAACTTGATTTCGCTATGTTTTACAATATTCTTCTCCCGTCCCTGTTTGTTCTCGGATTCATTTTCATGGTCCCCTCGATCTTGCGTGCAGTCGTCAGTGAAAAGGAAACCGGCATCAGAGTACTTGACTTAATTTTATTTCCCCACAGTAATATGTTTTCTCTTGCGCACGATTTTAATCTGGATTTTAAAAATATATGCAGGAACTACTGAAGCTAAACGGTTTGCCTTCATGGATGCAATGGTTTGGATGGATGATTAACTCAATGCTTGCGATGTCCATAAGTATCACAATTGTCATCTTTTTGCTCTTTTGGACTTTTGATATTCATGCTGGAGCTGTTCTAGTATACAGTAATCCAACAGTTTGGTGGATGATACTTTTCTTGTATGCAATGTCGTCTTCAGCCTTTTGTTTCTTTATTTCATCGTTTTTCCGAAGACGTAAGGGCTATTCTATTCTATCCTATTCTAAAAGGGCTGGTACGCTTTTTACTATAGGCAAGATCTTCATTGTTGTGTGTCTTATATTTTGCAGCCATGCTTGCCACCATATTCGGAATAGTACTATGGCTAAGTTCTTACTACTTCTTTTTCAACCGAATCGAGGGTGACTACCAGTCCCTTTCCTTCATGAAAAAGTTAATGTACTCGCTGCTTCCCAACCTCGCCTTGCATTTTGCTATAAAAGTTATGACGGCCTTCGAGTTCAAAGGTAATATTAGTATACAGTCATTATTGCTATCCGATCTCACGATGTTGGGATACATAGTAAATATTGCCATTTATAACATATAACTCTATCCTTGGTTGTTTTCGTAATTTAGCGGTCGGTGCACGATGGAGTAATATTGCAGAACCGTTAAGCAGCGTAGACTCCTTATGTTTAGGCCACGTCATAATGATGTTTCTCATAAATACCATGCTTTATATGTTTTTAACCATCTACATCGAAAATGTTTTCCCTTCGGAGTATGGAGTGCGCAAGCCGTGGTATTACATTTTCCAGGTAATTATGTGGCTCTCAGTTTATCCCATTAGGCGATGACGTAAAAGATAAAAATGGATATTTTTAATTAGCTGAAAACTTGGATAAATGCACGGGGTGGTAACAAGCATGTTCCAGGTGACCACGATGCTGACGGAGATGAAATTTCTGCCCCTGGGTTTGAGGCATCTCATCCGGATGCTGCTGTAGGCATTCATATCAAAGGTCTCCGCAAATCCTTTGGTCGAAATAAAGTTGCAGTAAATGGCGTATGTGCAAAAATGTATGATGGAGAGATCTACGCCTTACTTGGCCACAATGGTGCCGGAAAAACCACCACCATTTCGATGTTAACAGGTATACTATGCCGTTCGGGTCGCATTATTATTTCCATTTGCCCTCTTTGCTAAGGTTTAATTTGGTGAATAGGTTTGTACGCACCCTCAGGGGGAACTGCTACTGTGAATGGGTATGACATTAATTCGGACTTGGATAGGGTTAGGCAAAACATGGGCTTGTGCCCTCAGCACAATATGCTGTTCGACAAGTTGACGGTTTCTGAACACTTGCGGTTTTTTGGACAGGTAGGTATTATTGCCTGATTGTTTATTCACATATAGTGGAGCGGTCGTACTCATAGTTTGTATGATTTTTCTGTGCAGCTCAAGGGATTGAGTGGAACGGCAGCAACAAAGGAGTCCAAAGACATTTTACAAAAGTTACAGCTACTGGAGAAAGAAAACGTCTTATCTATGGCTCTTTCAGGTGGTCAAAAGAGGAAGTTGTCACTTGGCATTGCAATGATTGGTGGAACTAAGGTATGTGAAATACGATAATGTTCATATGAAATGAAAAATCGCGTTACAGTGCCTGTATTTTCTTGCGCATTCAGGTTGTCATTCTCGATGAACCAACGAGGTGAGTATTTCCGTCTTTCTTAACAAAGCTCTGAAGTTTCAACTTGAGCACTTTGTAAACGACATTGTACATATTAAATTGTTAACAGTGGAATGGACCCTGAAGCCAGGAGAGCGATTTGGGATTTACTCCTGGTAAGTTTTTTCCCTGCAACTTCAAGTACGTATTAAGAAATGGTGACTAAAAACCCCCTTGTGGTGTGTAGGAAATGCGTGGCCAACGAACGATTTTACTAACGACTCATTTTATGGAAGAAGCAGATGTCTTAGGTGATCGTATCGGTATTATGGCGCATGGAGAATTGAAATGTAGTGGGACACCCATGTTTTTGAAAAAATTCTACGGAACTGGATACAACTTGAAACTGACTTTAGCTCCAAGTGGACAGCAAGATAGTATCTTGCAGTTAGTTCAAAGATACGTCCACAACGCTAGTCTCAAAACAACCAAAAGTGCCAACTCCTCAGAAATTATTATCATGTTACCGTCTGAAACAGCGACAACGACAACTTTGTCAGATATGATGTCTGAAATTTCTACTCAAACTACTAGTTTGGGGATCAATACTATAGGTTTGTCGCTGACTACAATGGAAGAAGTGTTTTTGAGGTTTGCGCGTCATCCGATCACCTAATTATAGTGTATGGGGCAAATGTTGAGCATACGTTCTTGTGATTTATACACAGAGTTGGAGATTTAGCACAAGATAGAGCAAATGCAAACGATTTAAATAGAGTGGCGGATGTCGTGGATGGAAGCCCTCCTACCAGCAATAAAGTCACAGATGAACGTGCTTGTAAGAAAATGTAGTTTATTTGTGATTGCGTCCTTCCTTCCAGTAACTAATGAATTTTTCTTGTCCTATGTAGCATTAAGAAGTGACAAAGAGCGAGTCCGTGGACTAAAACTTGTTTTCGAACAATTCATGGCTATCCTAAATAAGAAATATATTTACACCATCAGGAAACCAACACTTGCGCTAAGTCAGGTATGTCTATGTAGATATAGGAAGATTCATGAACTAAAGCACCTAAGTGTGTTGCGTGCAACTAACAAGATTTTGATCGTCAGCTCTTCATACCTGTTGTTCTGCTGGCGCTTGCAATTATTGTAAGCAATGCAAATTTTGCACAACCACCGTCTCCACCACCGCTGGATGTAACTATTGATAGCTATAAGTCTCCAGTAACACTGTATTCTGCTGTAGATACGGTATGAAAACATGTCCAAAACACTTGACGCGTTTGTTGAACCTCTTATATATATACTATTGATGTTCAGATTGCAAAACCCATATTGACATCAATTATTGGTGATTCCGCGTTGGAAGTCTCTGCTGGAATCACTCTGGTAGACGCCATTGGGAAACTCGGAGTAGAAGACTTGGCACAATATAGGGAAAGATACATTGTGGCCGCTGAAGTTAACGGCACCAACCTCAATGCTATGTTCAATACAATTCCCAATCATGCTGCTCCTTTGGCAATTAATATTGCTTCGAACACACTACTGAAAAGTCTTAACCCAAATTCAAATCGCCGCATTCGTGTCATCAACCATCCTTTACAGTCAGAGATAGACAAGATACTGGAAGCAGCCAAACCCAATCCAATCTTTGCACAAACAGTTCCCATAATGTTTGCCGTTTTTATGCCTATTGGTCTGGCATTATTGGCAGCATGTTTCATTGTTTTTCCTGTGGAAGAACGGCTATGCAAGGTAATTGGAGCTTGAACCTTTTCATATGTACCTTGGAGTAATTTGTAAAACTTACCAATATGTTTTTTAACCAGGCAAAGCAACTTCAAATGATGACAGGAGTCAGCCCACTTACATACTGGGCGGCTGCTTTCACTTGGGACTTTCTCATGATGTTTCTCGTGGTTTGTGGAATGACGGCCTGTTTTCCTATTTTTCAAAGCCACAACGTGTTTACTTCATACGGGGGCGGTGGTAAGAAATCGGTGATGAAGTTTTTTATGGTTGAATCGATTGTAATCAATGGTTTCGTCTTTACTAGGTGTTGCTTTTCTCATCCTTCTGGTTTACGGCTATTCAGCTATATCGTTCTCATACGTTTTTAGTTTATTTGCTGGAACAGTGGCTGGAGGATTCGCACTCGTAGCGATCCTTCATATCGCCTCAGGTTCGTTAACATGCTCACTTTCTCATTGGACTAAATGTAGATCAATATTCCTTATTCCAAGATGTTGTAAATATAGGTATAATCCTCAGTGTCGTCATTCATCTAATGGAATTGGGAGAGCTGCTTGAACTTGCAACCAAATTCCGTTGGGTTGGTAGACTATTTCCAACATTTGGTGCAGCCATAAGCACAATGCGATACTCTGAAATCGCGACAACGAATGGGAGATGCAACATTTTGTCTGCTGACGCGAAAAGCTTGATATGTGACCCAAATCTCACAAATTTTCCAGTGGAGTATCGAGATTGTTGTGGTGAGACTTTCTTCACTAGGAAGACTTACAGCATTATCAGAGTGCCCCTTTAGTTAATGAAACTCTTTGTCCTGATTTTTAGATAACTGCCAAGAGCTAGGCGCTGATTGCTTCAAACCGATTTCCTACATTACATGGACGTACCAGAAAAATGGGATAGTCCCGGGAATGGGACAACATAGTGATGGTGTTCCGGGTATTGGCCAGGAATTGCTGTACATGGTGATAATGGGCATTGTTTACCAACTGATTCTATTAGTGCTGGAGTATGGAATCGTTCCGATGATACAGAGCAGACTTTTCCGTACTGACGAGTCTGTATTCAAGGCAGACATTGGTGACGATGATGTAAAGGATGAATCGGATAGGGTGTCTACTTTAGTCTCAAGCGGTAATGCTGTTTACTTTGCACTTCTTATCTCATCTATTCTTTGATTAATTACATTTTACGTATCCGCTCGCAGGCAACACCAATTCGGATGCCCTTGTTGTCCAGAATCTGTGCAAAAGTTATGGGTCTTTCGCTGCGGTTTCGAAAATCAGTTTTGGCGTTCATCAAGGAGAATGTTTTGGTATGAGTTAACCGTGGAAATTTTATTAGAAAACATGAACATTTATATAACTATAACCGTCTTATGCTGAATACAGGATTGTTAGGAGTTAATGGTGCGGGGAAGACCACCACTTTTGAAATGCTTACCGGAGACAAAATCAGATCTCATGGGAATGTCTATGCTATGGCTAAGACGTTGGAACGGAACCGGAAAAAGTTTCTATCCGACATAGGCTACTGTCCACAGTTTGACGGAATAATTGGAGTTTTGACGGGACGGGAAATGTTGCAGCTATTTTGTAGACTTAGAGGTATACCTGGAAGGTATGGGCAACAAGAAGCGGATAAATGGTTGGGAAGATTTGGTCTTCTAGAGAGTGGAAATGTACAATGTCGAAAGTATAGTGGTGGAATGAAACGAAGATTGAGTGTAGCAATGGCTATGATTGGTGACCCACCGTTGTTGCTGCTTGATGAGCCCGTAAGTTTCCCTCTTGTTTGTATTTGGATTCGTGATTAAGACTCCTAGAACCTTCTAACGTATTTTCAGACAAGTGGTGTCGATCCAGTTTCAAGACGACAGTTCTGGGAAATTTTGTCCGCTGTTAGAGACTCTGGGCAATCCATTATTTTAACCTCCCACAGGTAACCAAATTCCATCTCTAAATAAAACCTTTCGTTGATTAGTCAATACGATATTTGATGTAATATCTTTATCTATTAGTATGGAGGAATGTGAAGCGCTGTGTTCACGTCTTGGAATCATGGTCAATGGACAACTGCAATGTCTTGGTGGTGTACAGCACCTAAAGAAAAAGTTTGCACAGGGATACAGTCTCTTTTTGAAACTTAAACCCGAGGGCACAATGAATACTGAAGATGTGAACAGATTATCTGAGGAAATAATTAAAAAGTTTCATCCATGCACGTTGAAAGACAAGCATCAGGTATTGCTGGTCAACATTATTTTCAAGACCTATTGATCACCATCTAACGAAGACTTTTGTTCCTAGAATGTCCTTCAATATCAAGTGCACAACACAACGATAGATTGGGCCGTACTCTTTAGAACCATGGAAGATCTCAAAACAAGATATGGTAACATAATTGAAGACTATTCTATCAATGAGACTACACTCGAGGAAGTTTTCCTTTCTTTCGCAAGGAAACAGTATGGTAACAGAGTGGCAGATGTGTCAATATTTCAACGCATCATTACTTGCCAATTATGCTAAGGCCTGGTGTCCAGAAAACAATGAATCGTGATATACTGTGTCTGATATTCTTTCTGCTTACATGACCATTTTATATGAAACTACATACATATTCACAATTTATAGGTATTTGTGATGAACTTACTATGCTGTCAAACATGTATGACTTATACAAGTCGCTTTCAGTATTCTTTGATGCTAGTTTTAGTTTGTTTGTTGCTTATGAAAAATGAAATTGTATTTTTTGTTAAAGTCTTAAACGTTTAAGCGAACCCAACTAACATTGTGTGCTTTCGTAATGACCTGGACCCTACCCCTATAATAAGCGGTAAATGTAAACCTGATATACCCCTTTGGTACGCCACTACGGGCTTATTAAAAGTACGACCATTCTGAATTAGATTTAGTCAACTAGAATCTCACTAGAATTTATGAATAAAACCAAGTTATACACATGCACTTTTCGTTGACGAACTGCCTTTTTTAGCTCGAATAAAACAACAAACATCGGCTCGTCTCAAAGGGTTGCCGTTTCTCAAAACGCTTAGGTAGAAAGTGCTTTTACTTACAATCAGGAAACATTTCTACAGACAATATAAAAGTGAATTATCATACATAAAATCTAACCCATCTCTTCTAAGATTTGAAAGTGAGGAATTGTGTTTTAGCTTATCAATTTTTTTCGTCGAACAGAACTCGAAGCTAGTTTCACTTGACGTATCCATCAAATTTAAAGTTGGTTTTATACTGTACCGCCAGTAGTATCATACATCCGTTAATTCGTAAACACTTAAAGCAAATAGTTCCAGGATAAGAATAAATCATACACGGTCATTTCAAACTATTCGTAGTGATGTGGACTTCTAAACTTGTAACTGGTTGGAACTGTGGAACGGTAAAAGTTTTTGTTTGCTGTTTTTTTTTCTCACCCGCTAGAAAGTTGAACTAAACAATACTTGCTAAAGTATTATACAAATGATAAGAATCAGACCTCCTTTATGCAGTTCCTTTCACATAACTATATGGCCGATAAGAAATAGATTTGTCTCGTGGATCGCAGCTAGGTTAACATATATTTTCACCACAATTCCTTCTGGATCAGGATTACAACGTGCTCACTGTACGTTCCTCATCTTTCCAGGGACATAATTTTTGTCGATAACCGGATCTTGAAGAAACATATGTAAGCACTTCTCATTTTGCGCAAGTGGATGACCAGCAATCCTTAAACAAAAAACAAAGTTCAACTTTTGAAATCTATCAATAATGCAAACTATATGTTTCTACCTAAAACAAAGAACGAGGGCTTACTTGTTAACAAATATTTCTAATCCCTTTCTCCTGTCTTCAATAAAGTCTTCATCATAAATGCCATCATCGGATCTGCCAAAAATATCCAATCATATCTATTAGCTGTCATCAGCTTTCATTGTAGGCACATTGTTTGAATGTGCGACAATTTTAACTGGTTTACCTAAATGGTAGCTGTCTTTTCCAAGCTTTTGACGGTAATGGCGGCACAACAATCTTAGAATCTCGTTCTAGCTCACCTCTCAGCCATTCAAAGTCCGAGTATCTTCTCCTAACTGAGGATTCTTTCACCCGGAAAACAGGGAGATTCGTCTATGAGGTAAGAAAAGGGTATATTAAAAGTAGGGTCAAAAGGAAATGTCATTGCTTCCATGTGGTTACCTTACCCTCAATCGAACCTCATAATCGGTATATCTTTTGTTTCCGATCCCGTGCGTGATCGGGTTTATAACATCGATCTCCAGGAAATTAGCAGGTGCCGCGTATGCGTCATCCAAAGTCTGTTTCTTCACGTTCAAACGTCGTGTGGACTCCATTACTGTATAACTTGTCGCTATCAACTAAATACTATCTCTAGTCTATCTACTCGTTGTCCAATCAAGGGTTAGGTACCTGCAACAATCAAAAGCAAGAAAACACGCTTTAATCTAATCAAACTGCAAACCTACAAGTCATTATTATATTTTTACAGCTTACAGTTACAGTACGGCTGTATGAAATGGGCGTTTACGATTACAAAAAAAAGGTTTATTAAAAAGGCTATTTTAGGCGAAGATCACGTCAAGATTCACTGGCTAGTATTCACACTCTTTCTAACATTTAAGTAAAAATTATTTCTTTTCTCTGATTGACTCCTGAATCTTGTGATGATGACAGCACTAAAATTCGTAAAATGTCACTTGTGTTCTTTCACATGCAAACTCAGCTAATCCAACCTTTTTCACCCGAAATTCTGCCTCCCCATAATACTCAGTACGTTTGTCCAGTTCTCCTTTTATTATAATCCTGCTTAAAAATATCCTAAATTATTTGTGTGGTCAGTGTTTGAGTTAAAAATCAGTGACATACATGATCATCATAATCAATTACGTTGCTATCTACGTTATAGTTGTATAATTCTACTCATTAGCTCAGGAATACTTTTCTGTTAATGAGCATCTGTAACGGAAATCCTAATGCAGAAGAGAGTATTCTTGTTTGACTAATTTGCCCTTTTAACGTGGCTTAATAGTTGTATAATTCTACTCATTAGCTCAGGAATACTTTTCTGTTAATGAGCATCTGTAACGGAAATCCTAATGCAGAAGAGAGTATTCTTGTTTGACTAATTTGCCCTTTTAACGTGGCCTAATACTTATGCACAGTGAATCATCAGAAAACTAGGCTTTAATGTTACTATTTTCCTGACCATCTACATACGTGTAGTGTTTAAAAAAGGCAAAATTTTAGTATTAAAAACGAACACCTACCCCAAAAAAATACTAAACATAACTTTTACAGCGTTGCGTGATATATGTTCCTGTATGCTAAGTTTATACTTCCAATACTTCACCACAAAAATACATCTCAGGATATTAATATCGTGGCAATTGACAAATACCGAAATATGCTTGAATGTTTTTGTCTGCCCATACCATTCAAAGTAGTTAACTTGATAAACACGGCTTCTTCAGATGTACATGTCACAAGCAAAAGTTAAATCATTCACAAAATTGCACAAAGGTATAGGTTTTAGATTTCACGCAGAGTTTTTCTTTAAAAATGTTGTTTATTCAGCAAGTATTATGTTGTAAGTTTAAGTTTATAATGATAAATATTCCTTTAATGCTGTGATGCAGTTTTGAGAACACCGCCACTTGGATATAAAAACTAAAGAGTTAACAATGAGTTTTTTGAGCACATACACTGCGCACGCACAAGGAAAAAATGTTAAATGGCCAAAACTGCTGATGAGTTAAATTGAAGATTTATGTATTAGTTCATGGTAGAACAACAGCAAGGTAGCAAAATATGTACGAGTAACTGCTAAGACGTTATTGTTAATAGTTTTTGTGTTATTGACTTATTACTGCTGTGTACACATCAGCCTGAATGTTGAATGAGTCAGGGACGAGAAGGACTACAATATTATTATGATGTCAGTGTGATGACTCTGACGATTTTGATACCATTCAAGTGCACGGAAGCTTTGAAAAGAGTGTTTTGTCTGATAAAAAAAATGAGAAAAAAGTACGTATTCTTGATATTGCAGTTGCAGTATGCAAGTGAGAGAAGGCATAGAGAGAGCATGGGAGTAGTAGTATTTTAGACTGTGTAGAGTTGGTAGTTTGAAGTATAAAAAAAACAATTTCGGTAAAGGATATAAATTCCTAAAGCTGTTCATGGGGTGCACAATGGGGAGGAAGGAATTTGACGTTTAATATGTTTTGATGCTTTAGTAAATGAGAATAGAATAGAAGAAATTCTAGAAATAAGGCACAAATATAAACATACGCATGAATAAACTGACTACGATCATGAGATGATGTTTTAAAAGACGCACGATGGGAAAAAGCTTAATTGGCTGAGAAATAATGAGCAGGTAAGATGTGACATCTACGTCAAAAATGGAATTCTTTCATGGAATGGAAAATTTTAAGGTGCTCATTGTTTTCATAAGAAGGTCGTTAGGCGGAATCATATATTTTGGGATTCAATTAAACCTGGTTAACAGTGAAGACGGCTGCAAGTAGATATCAGTCACAAAAAAATAGACAGTTGGATAGTAAGGTGTTTGCAAATTTTAGATCCGCGACATCCCAAATCCCATCCCCCATATCAGTCCATTGTATGGTTGATGGTCGTGTTTAGGATTAGGATACTTGTCTTGCATATAAACAAACATGTGTATGGACAAGTTTATGGGCATCGTAAGAAACATGTGTTTTAGTTTCTTGTTGTAGTTTTGCGTGTGCGAAAGTTTATCTTTCCAAGTTACCGTTCATTTTTACGATAATTTCAGTAAAAATGAATCTCTCCTCAGTTACTCGTTATTTCCGACACTTGAGTGTGCTGCCAGCAGTCAGAATGGCCGACACTTCCGGTGCATCCGCTCTTAGTAAATTTCCTGGTGGGATTCACGAAATGTGTCATCGCTGGAAAGCTGATGACCGGCGAGAACTAATTAAGTCAATGCCTTTGAAGGATATGGGAACTCAGGGCGAGAAATTGTTAGACGTTGACCTTGTTAACGCAAGGTGAGCTGAGCATTTACATAGTTTAATTTTGATACTAGTAACGATGCGCTAACTTGAAAATACCATTCTTTCTAATTCTAGCAAAGAAAATCTCTACCCAGATGCTGATACTCCAAACACATTGTATGATGGGGTGAGATTTGCGGACCTCCCTATTTGCCATATTAAGTCGTCCAAAAATAATACTATTATAGCCATCCATGAAGCCGCCGGTCGAAGGATAGCGTACAGGTCATGCGGTATGGATGGATTCAAAAACACTAGGAAAGGTACTAATATCGCTGCTCAAACTACAGCAATCGCAGTAAGCACGGTATGTCCAGGAAGATAATCTTGCGATACAAATCATCAACATTTTCGACGAATAAGTTGTCTTATAATTTGTTTTACTCTTCTTTCATAGCAAGCTAAAGACAAAGGAGTTTCAAATATCCGTGTTCTTATCCAAGGACTTGGTCCAGGCCGAATGAGTGCTGTTAAAGGAATGCAAATGGCTGGACTGAAAATAGTTTCTGTTACGGACAACACGCCAATATCATTTAATCCTCCGCGACCAAGGAAAGCTAGACGGTTGTAGTTTGTAGGTTAAATAGTACAGAGAAGTACATTAAGAAACATGGTTAGAATTTTTGTTACGTTGAAATAAACTTGTGTCTTGAATTTGTGTGTACTTCTTTTCTTATTGATTTTTTATTCGTTTTTCGCGTCGTAATTCATTAAAAAAAATCTTTCATGATATGCAATAAGATTGAACTTGCATTCAGTTAATCTATTAAGAAACAAGTCGTTTTTTTTAGACAGGGTACACATTCAATAGCAAAACTTATTTACATTTTACAAACAACATCGTAAAATGTTTGGTTCGTAAAAAATTATCACAGATCTGATATTGTTCTATTACTGCAGTTTATACACAAACAAGTCATGCATAAAAAATCTAAAAAAACTGCTACACAAAACCGTACTACGTTCCATGTAAAAAAAAGTATTAAAAACTTTTTCACGTCAGTGAGCTGTTCACTTTCCATAGATTCATCGGTTTTACTGAGATTACGACTGAGTTTCTGTTTCAAGTATTAAAGTAAAATTCTCAGCTTTAGTTAAAAAAAACTAAAGCAGTATAAAATTCAGATTTCCTACTAAAATAGCGCTGTAATTATGCGCACTATCTTTCTTAAAATATGAATACAGGCAAGCTGTTAGCTCGACCGTGTGGACAGTTTTGAAACACTATTTTTACTATGATTATTAAGATGACTGATTGTATTATTGTTGTTATTGTGGATGGAAGCGGGGTTCGGTCGAATCTCGAGTCTCAAGTCCGTTGGTTGAATTGACGTGTCCAAGGCATAGTAGACGTTCGCGTTCGCTGGAAACTTTAATTCTTTGTGAGGTAGAACTTGAACTAGAATAAAATTTTTCGGGTCTTCTTCTTCCATTCCTAGTTTCTCTAATGCGGAAGCGATTACCCGAGGAGTGTGATCAGAATTCCCTACCATTATTGACTTGTACAGTACATCTCCTTTGGAGGGAGAGGAAACTTTAACGACTATCGATTCTGGGTTCACTGACAGCAAGCCGCTTCCATTAATGGGGGCGTTACCGGATGCAGGTGCAAATAAAATGGAACTCTCATTTGAACTTGGTATTGAGCCCTAAGCAAAAATTAAATCAAATCATAAAAACTTGAACTCTGCTGCTACAGATTGAGTTGTCTACGTTTACTCTTACCTTTCGTTGCAACCCTTGATCTGTATTCTCAGAAGACGAGTTAGACGTGAACGAATCGTTTTTTCGATGTCCTTTGACAGGATTCCTTTCAGGTTGAATAGCCAGAGAAAGCTCGTATGCAACTTTGTCGTCCAAAATGACTAATGAGTTGAACCATGTAGCAAAGTAAGGATCCTCTTCTAATCTGTACCCTTTCGCGGATCCTTGAAGCAGCTTAAGCTGTTGATTATTAAGCCAAGAAATTAGCATGTCTATTGAAAAACTAGTTCACGTAAAGATTTATAAGACCTACCTGGGCTAAAATTTCAAATTCCTTACGTCGTTTTTCAAAGTTTACTAAATGCCCATGAACACGATCTGGGATGGCTGAGTCGATGAAGGTAAGGTCAGTTAGAAAAGTTCCCAAGTAGGGAATTGTTCCATTTGGAGTATCGTTCTCAGCAGCTGCTGCCAATCTACTCGCAGCAGCTGGTCCTCTAAGCACCCTAGTGAAAAACCGCCGGTCCTTCGGACTTTTTGACTGTGTCGGAAACTTCGCAGTGCCCTCCATTTCTAAAAGTGTTCTTTGCGCCATTCGATTATTCTCTTCCGAAAATATTTGTGACAGTTGACTATAAATTGCAATTCGGTCCTTCGAAATCAAATTCCAAATTTTTGATAAACGAAACACGGGATTTGACTCAAGCCCGGAAATAATTGCTTTTAGGGACGAAAAGTTCTTCAATTGCCGGAGCTCCTGTAAATGAAATGTCGAAAAGGTTCATCATTATCAAGCACCTTACTATGTAGATACTTCTGCTAAACAAGCTTAACATACCTGTGCAATGCGAATCCATTTGTCCAGATATTTGGCTCTCATTTGTAGAGTGGCTGCTTGATCTAGTAATATCGTTGCCACAACTCGGCCTGATAGTGCATTGAACTGTTCTACAGTAGCTTGAACTGTAGGACACCCACATCTTCGTTTCCACAAGCCACCAAGACATTCCCAAACTCTGAGGTTTAGGAATAGTTCCTGTGTGAAAGAATCATGAATAGGTAAATGAAATATCACATGTTGCCCCAACATGAGTGTTCATGCCAAAATCGTCAATACACATTACGATTTAGCGTGGTGTACCTTGTCAAAGTAAGTAAGCTGCCGGGCAAAATGAGATTCGGGAATGGAAAGCAAACAGTAGGTTTTGATTTGAAGGGGGGATGACGTCCTGAGGGAATGTACAGAAGCCGCCTTCTTCATCTTTTTACGAGCCCTTAACTTGTATTGCACTTTGAGACTAAGAGACTTCAGATTTTCCTCATGAGTAAATGGTAGCACAGTCTTGTTGAGGCATTCGTATCCTTCCGTGCCTTGTTCAAAGTCCTCTGGAAAAGTATCTAACCACACGTGTAGTGCATCCAACATTGCTCTATAAATTCAAGGATGAACACCGTGTCATTAGATGATCCATTGTGCCATTTCGGAATTTTAGACCGCGACCACACTTACTTTCTGACCATTTCCGATGTGGCACGCTTGTAAATAGTGAGCACCTCACTAATGACTTGTGGTGCAGTGGCAAATGTACGATAAGTTGCTAAAAACACGCTTAAGTGGGTGGCCTATACAAAATCCAAACATTAATACATATCTATTTTTAGACAGAGGACAAGAAAATATGTGTAACAAAGCTTAAACTTTGTGTCATTCACATTACCTGAACATCACTATCATCATTGGCCACTGCTTCGACAACTTTCTCCAGAGTCCCTGCCTTCAGAACTTTAATTCTTACTGTTTCCCACATCAAATGAGCAATTTCCTCCTGATTTTCTTCTTCTGGCGTAACAGATCCATTTTGTTTTTCGCTGACGCCTCCAAGTCCTCCCCCTGTCAAGCTGTGCGGTCCACCTGCTTGAACGATTTGAACGATAGCAGAGGGACGTTGATAACGCACCTTTTTCAGATAAATCCCCCATATCGCATCCTTTTCCTTTTCCTCGCCCCAAAATCGACAGTTATCCTTTCAAAAACAAAACATTTTTTTTTTCAAACTAAATACCAGTCCAAGGATGACTCAACATTCTTCACTTTTTAATGACCAAACACGTCACATATCAAAGTTCAACAGTACTTTCTTGAAAATCCAATCAACTCGAGCCACGAGCCACGTGATTAGCTTTTCTATTTTTAACCTCATCATCACATTTGTACATTACTTGTTTAGATTAAGATACCTTCTTCATCATAACTGGCGGTACTTGTTTTTGGCAATCTTTCTTGTGACCTTTAGCTTTTCTCGTAAACAGTGGAAAACATTTGGCACTTGCACAGCACTCGTTCTGGTATGTGTCATCATACCCTGTGGACCTCGTCGATAGACTTGGTCTCGGGGAATGTTGGTCCTCGTGAGGCACCTGTTGCGAGAGCAAAGTCTTCTCTGACAACTGGATTCTGCTAACATCAGCCGAACCACCATGATCCTTTCCAATCTTGCCATTCTTTTTATTAAAATCCTGTTCTGGTTGACTATGTACATTCTTGACATCATCAATGTCATCATCATTATTCTCATAACTAGCTGCCACACTTTTCCTAATACTTTCTTCAACTTTTGCTTGAAGATATATTATTTGCTGCTGGGCCAGCGATACTAACATAATATTGCTTTTTAATGATAGTTCGCTGGAATGTCTTTTTTCTGCTTTTCTATTAGGTAACAAAAATGAATGACGCGAGATTTAAAACAATTGTTGACGCAACCTTCTAGTGTTTTTTTCTTCTTTCTTTCGTTTTCGACTCGGGATAGAATATGATACTATTGCATTATTTGAATAGTAATTAACTTTCGGTAACGCACACACACAGCAACAAACACATAAGGTTAATGTTTGTTTGTGTGGTCCTCTGGTAGAGAAATAGAACGTCAAGCTAAACACTAGGTCGTGTTTGTTCATGTCATGCTAGTAACTTTTACATAACTCAAAACAATCCATCTTCTGCTCATGCACCAAACCACGCAAACAGGTTGTTAAAGATTACGTCTTTGTCAATCTGAAATCTAAGCATGTTTGTCGTTCCTGGTCATAGACGCTTGATGGCTTTCCAGTTCTGAGATGCGTCTGCAACTCAACCACAAAAAGAAGTCGAAACACTGGAATACTGAATAGATTCAGTCAGTGAAATAATTAAACTTTAGTAGCAGGCACATATTCCGAGTATGTAACACAATATTGTTATGTTTATTACGAAGCAAAGTGATTTGAGATTATATAGTGAAGAGACCAAACACTAGTTTCACTCAAACCAACAGCATTTAAGCACCGAGCTCTTTAAAAAATTGACAAAGGCAAGTTGCAAGTGACACGTTCAAATCAAAATGCTAATTTAAAAAACATGTCTCCATCGTGTAATTAATTTAGTAGTTTACATTCTAGCGTTGCACACGCTAAAATTTAAATTCATGTCTTGTACGTACTGAAAAACTTTATAACTGACGAATAATTTCACGATCACAATTACCTAATAGGTTGAAATTAGTGCACAGTTGACTGGTAATTATAAAACACGATTAATTCTTATAGGCGTCATAAAACTTTTGTTAAAATTTATGATTTATCTAGCTATCCACGCAAGAAATGAGAACTAGAGTTGCACAGTTGACTGGCAATTATAAAACACGATTAATTCTTATAGGCGTCATAAAACTTTTGTTAAAATTTATGATTTATCTAGCTATCCACGCAAGAAATGAGAACTAGAGCTGACAAGAATTTTTTTTGTGATCTGTTTCAATGTTTGGCAGTTCACAATTCCCATGCATTTTTTTTCACGTTGAACTGAGAAATAGTTGGAGTAAACAAAGAGACTCAATTGTGTAAACACCTCAAGCAAAAATGATTTCGTTTTTCTATGCACTTGTGCGTATAATATAGAGCCTGTATGGGTTCTGCTGAAGAAAAAGTTGTAATCTTGTTTACAGAGAACTCTTTCATGTGACAAAATGAGTTTGTTAGAAATTAACACCCAAAAAAGAGAGAGATGGAGAGACTATCCAGAAACACGCGTGTATTTGTCGCTTTAGGTGTTTCCTCAATGAGGACTTTATATTGAACTGTTATACTGAGGATATTTTTGCTAACTGGACTCAATAAGTTATTGGAAGGAAACACGAGAACTATTCATTTTTGTTTTTCCGCACTATATAGTACGTACGTGCAAGTACAATATATCGGTGGTCTTGCAGGATGTGAACATGCCTTTATGGCTATACTGATTCTCCTACGTCATAAATACCCATTTCCACTAATCCAATATGTAAAGTCGACACACGGCTTCCAAATATATTCAGGCACCAAACAGAACGTTAAACGCATACTGCGAGCTTGCTCAGATAGTGCAGAATGCTGTTAGTCAGGCAAAATGTCAGTACTTTTACAAACCAACACTTATTCCTAGCGTAATCTGAGCTATGCCTATGAAAAGATGAAAACTTGGAATCATTTCCGAAGAAATGATTGTCTCCTCTAGACGAATAATTAGATATGATGAGAGTCCAAAGTTTATTTCCAGATGAATGCGAGTTTAGTGAAATGTAGCTTTGGCAGAAGTAATTTGCATATATGTACCAGAGTAACATGTGCACCAAGCAAAAAAATGTTCTAGCTTAACAAACTGGCTATGATTGAAGAAACACAAAACAGTCTTGGCTTGGAACAATGTATATGTAAAGGATCTTGAAGAAAATTAACCAAACAAGGATCAACTCATTTAAACGAGCTGGCAAGTATGAGCTTTTGTGTTTCTCTTTAACTGTTAGTGCTTTCCACATACCATCTCTCCCCGTCTTTAATCCATTTACAGCTTTGACATTCTTCATCTACAATGCTTTTAATCAATATGCGGAGCGGAATAATCTATGTGCTGTTGTGTGTAGCGGTAAATGTTATACTATAAATAAGTACAACAAGAAGCTACATTACGTTACAATTCTAACAATACATTACAGCTCCAGTTTAGTAGAGAGTCTAAAACTTACAAGCTATAGACTAATACGCTTTGGTAAAAACATAATCTTATCGTTTAACACAAGCTGTGTGATATATGTGTGCAAATTGGAAACAAACACAATTTTAGATTCAATCTTCAGCGTTCCATACTTTCCTGACGCAAGCAAGAAGCAACACTAAAAACTAGTCTTGCAGGTCGTTGGTAGAGACACGGATACTTTTAGCATTCCACAGCTTTTCGGATAGTGACAAGTAGAGGCAAGTTTGGCTGAATGGAATGTGTGGTTGCATACAAGTACGTCTTTCAGTTTCGCCAGTTCCAGTGAAAAGGGATTGCATTTCATCGCAATTCCAAGTAATGATCGATTTATCTGTATTGGTGAATAAAGAGTCTTTCTGCGCAGTCGGCAGAAATCCTACGAGAGCAACAAACATATCGGCTTGTGTTTGATATAATTTCTGATTGAGTTAATTCGTAGGATTAGCCGACTTGTAAAGCCCCTGCCTTTTGTATTACATATTACCAATAGGGTAGTCTTGTTAATATTGCGTATTTTTCTTTTCATATTCTATAAAAATCAATGAGGGTGTTTTAATGCTCGGTCTCCAAAAGCTCAAGGAATATTTTGCTGGCTATATAATATTTCATCTCAACAGGGGAATGAACGCTAATTGCAGTTGAGGTCAAATTGTTCTCGCCATGGCCATGTAATATGAGGAGAAACTGTTCCCAAAATCATCCAATTGAACGTCACTCGCAGTCTAAGTTCACAAAAGTCAATATAATTATCCGAGTTAACTGTAGCAAAATAATAAGTTTACTCGGCAGTTTTTTGTTAGGTACTGCTTTTTTCGTAATATGATCCAAGTGCTAGCATTGCTGACTCCAATTACACAAGTTAAACAGTAAATACATAACTGCTAGGCATTGAATAGGTTTCTACGCTTGAAGGTTTTGAACATTTCGGATTTATGACTTTTCTTTGTTGAGCTTGCGGCTGCAGTGGCAAGCAGTCGAACTAGAACACACACACCTAGAGAGACTAAATAGATAGGTTTTTTAAAAACTACGTGTTATTCTTATGCCCGGCTCTGACAAACGCTGGCTATTATGATCTATACTTTAGATTGGTAAATGTAATTGAATAAAATGAACACTGACGTACTCTTGAAAACGTTTATTTGACTGGTAGAATACTACATACATATTAGATATATTCAATAGCAGGAGTCGTCTACGCGTGTGATCCATACAGACGCAGGATCTCTGTTTCATAGCAATATTTTTTTTAGAGAGCTACAATTTCACAATTAGCCACCAATTATAGCCATTATGTACTGGCAACCTTGAAGTGAAAATAAAACGATGCAATAGCACGACTAACACAGTGAGGGGCTATGTGTGTAAGTGTAACAGGACAATATTAGTTTATTGAAGCGGACTTTATTGCAAATTCAAACTGATAAGGATGCCAATGTTTGAATAGTTATCAGTTTTTTTAAAGTTCCATTTGGAATGATTTTGAGTTCGAATACGTCTAGTTTGTAATGTTACTGTACTTCTTTCTGGACATCATGATGTTTGTTCCATGTCACACATTTTTCTTGTGTCATCAATCGTACGTGCTATCAATTAAATACTGAAAATGGTATAACATACATTGCGAAAATCGTAACATTGTTATAATAGGAAATCAGAAATCATAATTTAATGATCATGATGATTTGCAAAAGGCCACATCATAATTCCTATGTATTGCTTCCATTTGAACTTGAAACTTGTTAACTTTTGAAACATGGTACGTTACAATTTTATTTTATACGAGTTTTGACTCAATTTATGTGCAAGTTTATATGCATGCAAATTTGAGCTTGGTTTTTTATTGTTACTCGTTAATCGTGAATTGAATGTCAAGTTTAACTGCGATTTGATTTAAAGTTAGTCAACTGTTGCAGTGACGGTTTCGCAATAGCAGATTTGTGAATTTGAACTTGAAATGATACAGAACTGATGAAATAGCGAAGTCTGTAAACTCACTTAGACTTTATATATTCTCAGTAAATGGTTATTTTGGTTCAGCACGTAGCCCACACCAATGAATACTTAATAATTAAGATCAAAGCTAAGAGTTCCAATGCCACGGTTGAACAAGCAAATCTTAAAGGTCGAAAGTTGGAAACATTAAAGTAGCAGCATCAACTCAAGTTCTGAAATTAACTTTATTCCCTCTCACTGACAAGCATTCCAAGTTGTCAAGATTGTCAGATTGTTGAATACATGAAAACAATCTGAAATTAGAGAAACATAATGTACTTTGTACTCCAAACTTTTCGGTTGACGACAATTGAGAGCAACGCTATTGCAAGCGCAGTATTTATCCAGCTATTTGTAGCAAACAACTATGTGTATACATACAATCATACTGTGAATCCCAAAGAAACACACCGTGAAGCTCGTTACCTTTCCCAGTAAGCTACCTACATTGATAAGCTGATGAATCATACCTTTTTGTAAGACTTCATCTTTCTGAATTTCCATTGATCGAAGACATAACCAAGATCAAGTATTTCTTTATATCTCATTACTCGTTTTCTTTTTCATAATATTGTTTTGTCCTTTTAAAGGTGAAGGATACTCGATGTCCTTTTGGACCCAAAAGGTCGCTGAAAACAAAGTGTTTGTCTTTCAGAGGCCTAATTCAGTATATTGCAATCGTAACTTTTCTATCGTTCTGTTTTATTGTTGAAATCAGTTATTGCTTTACCATCATCATGAAATAGCAAAAAATGAAAAAGCGAATAGATTAGCATAGCAGAGGACTAGACTGGAGACTTACCACAGGAGCATGGAAAGTAGTTGGCTGATTATAGCTCGTATCGTCCGTTGGTGTATCCATTAAAGCCCTTCAAAATGGCTGCCAAAGACACCAACGTTAGTTTTTACAAATTGGTTGGTGCCTGTTTTACACTGAATTACAAGCAGTTTGAGACGTTGTTGAGTATGAACACATTTCTCACGATCACTGCTCATTGTTTATTCAGCGTATCACTTGCACTGTGTATCCAGACATCGAAATTTGTTGAAGAATTTTCTTACTGTCTTGCTTTTATACAGGAACTATTGATAAAACTCCTTGAATATGTATCATAACACGATCTTACAAAGTTTAATGCTGATTTGGGCATTGATGTATGGAACTTGCTGGCACGTGGACAACAAGCACATACCGTTTACAATTTGCGGTTCGTTTCACTGTTTTCCTGAAAGAAAGACAGAAATAAATTAATGCAACCCACAAACAATAAAACTACTGTTTCATCATAGACTAGAAATTTATTTCATGAGAGTCTCAATTATATCACATCTTGAAATTTAGTCAAAGGTCGAATGACCATTATTTTTCAACGAAAAATGACGAAATATGGAAATACACAGGTCCTATATAATACCTACAATAATAACATGGTTGTACTGAAATTATGGTTGCAGTTTCTTTAAAAAAATAATGATTTTTGTATCTACGTTCAAGTGGTTGTTAGCATACACGACAAAGATTCAATGCCAATGCCCTATTTCAGTTTACAGAAATAATGCCTATTGCTCAAACATATAATACCTTACTGAATAACGGTAGTTTACTAATAAATGATACTTGAACATAATATTTATCTTTATTTTGTCCAAAGAGCTACTAAGATTTTGAAATATGCGAGTAAAATTTGGTTTCAACTCATTCATTTTTGAACGGTACATGAGCTAGATTTTCGGAGAAAATAATACATTTTTAAAAGTTTATTTATCTACCTTGACGGATTTTTTATCAGTTGTCAGTGTGCATTTTTACGTGTTATTGCATTCAGAACGTTTAGGGGTAAGGTTATGAAAAATATCTTGAGGAGTCTGTAGAAAAGTCTTAATCAATTAGGAAACTCTGTAAATATTGCGGTAGCGTATATGATAGAGTGGTTCATGCTGTTTCCGTTCAAAAAATGCTCTTGACTTGACATACCACTATCTGAACGTTGAACGTGTTAGAATACGATGATAGTAAAACGTGCGTTGGTATATGTACCTGATAGCTTAACCAATTGATTTGACAGTATATACGTAGTAGTTGCAGTTTTCTTTCAAGTGATGCATTTTCAAAACATGTTCTCACTGTCGTGTGCGCGATTTGATAGCAAACAACTTTTTTTCAAATAAATAACTAGGGTATTAGGGTACTTATGCGATTTATACACGTAGTAAAGTAGTACACAAGAATCCAATCCATCCGCACTGTCAAGTGGAAGGAAAATTTTTGAAAACAATGTAACAATGTTTACCAATTGTTTAAAAAACGAGAAAAATACATAGCGGTGATGGCAGCATCACAAACGAATTTGCAAAAAATGTAGCACCCCCAGCACAAGCCTTTCAGTGCATTTCACCGCAACTGTCATTAGAGAATTTTATCGTATGTACTACTTCAAACATGTACATTTATTAACGAGGATTTGTCGGAAGAGTTGTCTACAAAAATGTCCCACCATCATCCTATGTCTGAAATTTCAATCATAATTCGAAAAAGTACAACTTAGGATATTACAGAAATGGTGTACTATAGTAAATTGTTTTGAAAACATTTGCATTAAAAGTAGGCTGCGAGGCCAGTGAGCCGAAGGGGATGCATTATGTGTAAGTGTGAATTATAAAAAAAAGTGCATTGGCAACACACATACTTCGCACTCAACCACAACTGAAGGTGCTTGGGATACGAATGTCGTCTTAATTGTATTTTGAATCCTGAAGAATCTCATATACACTTGGCGTTTCAATACTTGCGTCTAATAATCGTATATACATTCCGTCTCTAAATGAATTCGGACCTATCGTATATGTAGGAAAAGTATGGTGTACCGCAACTTGAGACGTTAGCTATATAGCGATTTTGTTTTGTGCGAAATGAAAGCTCATTATCATTAAAATACTGAAGGCTACACGGACTATTCAATGAATGATTGCGTTAGAAGACGCGAATCTAGCAAGAAACTGTTTACTGTTACAGCAGCTACCATATAGACAACAACAATACGTAGTAGTAGATTTACTATTTCAAACCCTCAAATATATTGAAGATATTGAAGATTTTTGGTTGGTTATTTTTTGCCACAGATATACACACAGATTATGATTTGATAATGCTCAATTTAATTGCTGTTGGGGAATGAGTATGCGTCAAAGAGCGAAAACTAGCGAGTGATTGTTGATGTTTACGGGAATCATATAATTTATGCGTTGAAATGAATCCATGTTTTCCTATTTGATCAACAATTACGTGTAATGTTGAATGTTGTGTTAGCACCACGCATATATGTGATGATGAAATATTGTGGCGGGTTGTCATGGAGAACTACATTTTTCTACCCCACCACAGTTTATACATACCTACCTACCTTTGTACCATAAATGCTGCAGTTATAGCCGGCGTCTTTCTATAGCTTTGTCCCAAATTACAACCCCATTTCAAGGAATATCTCCCTCAAAAGTATAGTAATCCAATGAGACTCTAATGAGTAATCTTCAAACTTAGAAAACCGAGGAAAGATACCGATTTCAAGCACAAATAGTAGTCTATCTAAAAGAATTGTCTGAGTCCAATAGTGATGTTCAGCCCGTAATAGCCGGCCTACAACTTTATCCGGGGCTGTAAGAGTAGTATTTACGGTATTACGCTATAAAAGTAACACATCCGGTCTTTTGCATTTGATATTCTTATCTTCAATGGAATCTCATACTCGAAAGTGCGTTCATGAGAAAATATTCTCAGACTGGACCATGCGATCTGCTGCATTGTAGTTGACATGCTGATGCTGGTATAAAACGTGCATGAGAGTTGCTAAGTTACGAGAAGGCTTCTCGTTTACCGCATTAATTTCACCGCTGGAAAACATGTCTTTCACCGCATTCTTCATGTCTAGCTCTATAATCTGGAATGCGGTGCAACTTCCTGTCTTCTTTATAGCACATTTAATGTGGGAAACAATGATCAAACCGTTAGTGCAACACGCACAATCCACAGTGTCAATGTCATTCTAAATTTAGCCCATAAGGAAATAAATATGTACTCCACAGCTATTTAATTATAAGGATTGAAATTTATAATTCTGGCATTTTTATTCCGTTGCATGTACACTCAGTTCAAGCATAAATTTCAACATTTAGTCGAATTTTATTACTTGTCATGTCTTTTTTAAGCAGCATACAGAATAAATTTACCTGGCTATACATCCGTTATTTTGTGATTGAGTTCTTTCAAACTTGACCAAATGCTCAATCACAGTTTAAAATCGAGCAATATACTCGCACTCTCACTTGGCAGATTGGTCACTTGTTTGGCTGCTGTATACAGGGCATGGTCATTTCCAGCGTTTCAGATTTTCGCATCACGAAATACTTTTTCTTAAAATAACCGCACTTGCATCACTAGAAAACATTTTCCAAAAATCTTAATTAGGAAACACTTGAACTAGCACAGAAACTGCTTTGTGGTAAACAAATTCTCTTAACATTCTCATCAATTCAAAATGATTATTTCATGGCGAAATGAGACTGACCAACATTTTTTAAAGGACGATTTTTTATGATGAAGTGAAAGACAGTATTCTATCGTTTGCACTTTAAAGAGATTACGAGTACGCAAAAATATCTCTCCCCATCGTCGTCATCATCGTAATGACCACTGACGGTATTCCCTGCATAACAATATGTATGTTCATTTCATTCATGTACGTTATTGGCTCCACATGCAGGCAGAATAGAAAAACGTCTTGAAAGGAGAGGCAACACAATAATAGAATCAGGGGAATGGCAATCGTACTCCTTAGAGAGTTACCATCATCGCTCACTCTTTTTTGAAAACAATTTTAAAGTGTTCTCAGCTGTAAGAATTGACGTAGATTTTTCAGCTACATTACGGTGATCGTGAGAGAATCATAGAAGCCTTGCCGAGGCAGACAGGCCACACTGATAACGCTGTTTATAAAAAAAGCACACGCAATCTATTGTAATGAGAACAGGTATTCTCGCGGTGCACATGTAAGTAAATATTTTCATTCGATGTTTGCCATAAAGGCTCTCACTCCCGTGCTGCCTAGTATTTGCACACTTGAAAACATTAATTCCCATTCCCTCTGGTAGTGACAGTTACACTTCTCATTGCTGCTATTGTCGACCGCTATGGATTCAACGCAGAGAGTTACATTCTCTCTGTAAACTTTATATCAATGGGTTTTTTTCCGTCTAGTTGATAGCGTTCCTTTCATGATGATGATGCATGCATTGCTTACGTTTTTGAAACGAAAGTAACACGCACAAATAAAAACTTTTCTGCTTTTGCCATCATATCGCTGTTATATTGTGTTTTGGTGCAGATTTGCTCTAGCATGTTTGCCGATATCTCTACGCGAGATACTAGTCTACAAATGGATACCTATGTGATATACCCACGCAAACTGCAAGGAATACCTGTTCCTACCATCACTGAGGTGCGATGCCTTTGATGTTAAAGACGGGAAGATGCTTGTATGAAAAGTAGCGAATCGTGAATAAAATACGAAGGAGCATGAAGGGCTACACGCATGAGGGGGAAAGGACGATGGTGGAAAAGTGTTGAGGAGATCACTTGCTCACTTTAAAAATGCTAACTATGAATTAAGATGAACGCGTCTATTCATTTATACGTTTGTAAACTAAACTGATTTTCGATGTTAAGGAAAGTTTGAAACTTATCATGAGCACAAAGTGAGAATACCTTCAGGGATTTGGTTGACTGAACTTCTTTTTCAAAAATAGTGAACGGTATACTGTGATGTACCGTGATGTTAATAAGAGGATGAAGATGATGGCAAGTGGCAAGTGGAGAAACGGTATATTGGTGAAACATGCTTTGCGTAATCAAAAACGCAAAAACTGCAACATCTAATGCATCAATAAAAGTTTTTGAATTTCTGTAATGCATGTAGAAAAATGGCAATTTGAAGAAAAGTTATATTACGCTACTTGTACAGCCTTCCGAATGCAAACAAAACAAGTCTAGTTTGTACATTGTAAAAAGTTTTTGGCGACGCTATATTAATGCTTTAAGCAAAGAAATAGTTTTATAACAAGTCGTGAGGAGAGAGTGAACGATTGTGTTCGGCCGTATGATGTATGGATATTCGTATCTGAAAAGACGAAAGTGGTCGTTCCGATTTGATGCTTTAAAGAATTCCTCTCAGTTCAGGACGAGTTCCTCTTGTGGACTTGCTTGAGTTTGCGGCTGTTAAATAAAGGGACTTATCGGGGGCGCTGTACTATATTTCGATGGTTGACAAACGAGTAACTCAAGGAATGTATAATGTATATCCCAGAAAATTGCAAATATTTTAATCGAAGAGCGCTGAAGGCATCATGTAGCGTATTCATACAGAAGAAGTGCAGGATTTATGACATAGCGTATAGTAAATGCATATTTAGGCTTGCTTGGTATAATGTTTCCTCGTCGATAGTAGCTGAAACAAGAAAAATCAAAAGCATTGTTAATAAACACTTAAAAATTATTTGCCAAAACAATGCAATCACCAACTTGACTTCGGAAACATTTCAGCCAAGCAGGGCTTGGCAAACACTTTGTGCTTGTCGATGTTCCAAATTTTCGTAAAGGGATGATAGACGATGAGTTCCTCATAAACTGAAAGGTCAAGGTGTATCCTTTTCGTAAATGATGATCAAAGGCTAAGAAAGATTGTCGTTATTGATAAGGTGTTTCTTTTTCAAGCCTAAAAGCTTGGCCAAACTTGGCAAGAATGTTTCTAAAGGAAGCTAAAAGGTACATATATGGAAGGAAATAGCGAAGGATAAGATATCGCATGTCGTTGCCCGGAATTGTTGAGAAACTGTCCCGTATATGAAATTTTCCAAATGTATCGAATTTACACCCATTAAAACCGGAGGGGATTATTCAGGAACATGCTGCCGATTGTAGCCAACATATATTAATTGAACTTGCACAAAGTAATTCAACATTTGTATTCTTTTTCAAACAAAAACTTTTATTTCAAAATGTTTTGCTTGATGACATGCATGGAAAGAAGTAACTACATGTGGATAGTGTACTAATTACTATTACAGAAACAAAAAAATTAAAGTTGAGGAAAAATTTATTCAGCATTTTCATGCGCCACGTCGGTCCACTTTATCCATCCAAATTACCATGTGCCATTTTCAACCATATCCGCCACCTCCGTACCCTATTAATATTAATTAGAATACATTTGTAATTTGAATTTGAAATTTCGACAACTTAAAAGGCTTACCTCCGCCCCCATGGCCTCCTCCTCCGTAACCGTATCCACCTGCCAAACAAAAATGGAGGCGTAAAGATAGTTGCAAGTAATTGATAAAGTTGCTATAGTGCTATCATTATATAATGGAAGGAAAATGTATGGCGACCGATCCTCTATAAATCACTGGTGGTTTTTGAAAAGCTAACAAATTTTGAAAATCTTTTAACCTCCAGGAATATTGCGCACAAGTGAACTGTTTCAGATTACCGGGGTATACCCGAGTTTAAACCGTGTTTTAACGTACGCATGTGAAAATCGAGATTTCATTGTGCAATGGAAACTTGATTTTGTATATTGAACTAAGAATGCTCACGAGTTCCAATTTTAGCACCAAAGGTATCTTGGAGACAAAAATGTACAAAAATTAAGACATGACACGCGGGGAGTAAATTTGATATTTTGAGCCATCTGCCGTAAAATAGAAATTGGCGTCATTCTAGCCGTCGTGGATGGCTTTCCATAGCTGTAATTTACATTACGTGACATTTTCGAGTTGAACATTAAGCCTGAAGTCACTTGACGCAGTTTACATACCTCCACCATATCCGTACTTATTGGAATGCCCATATCCTGGTGATATGCGAATGAATCCATTAAAGATCACCGTCGTAAGTTGAAATGCTTATTTATTACTAACTTACCACCCATGCCGTAGCCGCCTCCCCCATACCCCCCATGTCCCCCTTCAAAGCAAAAGAAAACTCTAATCTGAAATGTGAAATCACAATAGTTTCTATGAAATCTGTAAATCTGTAAAAGAAACATACCTCCCCCGCCACCATGACCGCCGCCTCCATACCCTAAAAAGATTTTGTTTAAATCAAAATTAGTTAGGTTAGGTCATTACCGTGAGTAGCATTTTCACCCAGGGGACGAACATTTCATGCAAGGACAATTTTCAAAATGACCAGGAAAGGAGACTTGCTATCCAAGACCATTTTTTTCACGAGAAATTGAAGCCCAGAATTGTGCATGAAAAGCGTAATTTTTCGCAATTATTCGAGTTTTCTTAATATTGATTCATTCATATTATATTGCCTGTCCACCAGTTTTGAGAGAAAGCGTTGTATCTTGTCCATTACGCCAAGAACTAAGGTGGAAGTGGAACTTTGACAAGTAAATTTTACTAAGGGTTTCTTATACAATCGAGAAACGGCCAATACAACAAGCAAGATTTGTTTCCAACTTCGTAACCATGGAATTAAAATGGTCCTGGAGACTTTATGCTTTACCTGAATTTTTTGAAAGCTCTCTTTTCTTATAACCAATCACTCTCAATTTATTTTAATTACTCTATGTCCTCACCTCCTCCCCCGTAACCACCTTTGTAACCACCGTATCCATAGCCACCTGAAACCAAGGAAAATTTCCCGTTCAAACACTTTCCTTGAAAACTTTTCTCCTTTCACCTTTGGCTAAGGGAACCAACTTGAATAGTTATACACTTTAAGCTTTCACTATGGTACATTAGACATATCATGTATATATATATATATAGAGAGAGAGAGAAATACACTGGCAAAGGCTTTTTACTTCTTCTGGAAGGCATATATGCGGCATTACGTTTTGAAACGATATGTAAACGAGAGGAAAAATATTTCTTCAAATTCAAACTACAGAAAAACAATCCTCGAGGTACTGAGGTACAGCCAATAAACTAATTGTTTTGCTTCAAAAAATTGACTACCATCAGTCTTTGCAGTATAAAAATATTCTGTGAGTATAAATTTTTTCATCTTCGCGTGTGAAATTAAACTTCAATTGATTTATTCTTTATGATTGATGATAACTGCTCACCTCCTTTCCCGTAACCCCCTCCTCCCCCGTAGCCTCCTTTACCATATCCTCCGCCGTAACCACCTCCGTAGCCATAGGTACACACAGAAACGCTGATCAATGTGAGAAACCCGAAAATTATCTGCAAAATGAAACGTTTTAGACAATGCTTTCAACTTTAACGCAAATCATGCCAAATTACTCACAATCCATGCACGAGCCATTTCTGGAAACATGGCTACAAATATGTGTCTGCTAAGTCCGACTGGTATCTGTCGCCACGAACCTAATTTGTTTATGGCTTATATAGTATTGCCGCCATTCACAAAATCGTTTCTCCAAAGCAGGAAGAATGCCATTGGATTTTTGATGGAATGATCGGATTCATGAGACAATTGAAAACGAAACCAATTCATGGATGAGCGAAGTTTAGCTCGCAGGTTGTTGATATTCGCACAGTGTAGTCTTTATTCTATGCGTAAAGACGAATATATTTGAACAATTTTATATGACAGAGGTATGCGCTCTTTAAACTTTATGTAATTGCTTTACGATTAGCTTATTTTTCAGATCACAGATCCGAGAGAATTTGAATTAATCCTGATGTTAGCGCAACATATATAAATAACTTATTTATAAAGTTGTATGCATGCTTGGTTAGATTTACATAAATGATCATTAATATGTTTTGATTTAGAACACTAAACTACACAGATATTATAAATTAAAACACTATATTTTAAGTTAGTATACACTAAACCTAACAAAACACAACAAGCGCACGCTTCATTTCACACTAAAACATAGAAAATTAAACGCGGATTTATTACAGGTACTTGCTTCATTGGTAATACTAGATGAACCGTTCACGTACTGAACACCTTGAATGCTGGAAACTGAAATCGCAAAATCCTTGAAGACCACGTCGTCACGACGAAAATACAGGATTGTAGAAATCGCTGACCCGTGTGACTTTGACTACTAGTTCAGGGATAATTTCGAAAGGTCTGTTTAAAAGGCATTCATGGTGCGTTTCATGGTTGAATCTCTTCATACTACAATGAGTTCGGAGTGCAATGAAGCGTAATGCCCAACTACATTAGTAAAGTTTATTTCAGTCGAGGTCATGACTAGCTTCGCGTCGTTTTTCGAGTAAGACTTCTTCATCATCATCGGTATCTTCTTCATTGGGATCAAAGAGAACAATCTCCTTCAGAGTCTTTTTCTTTGGCTTGAAGCCTCGCTTCACAGCTCCTTCAGTGAGACCTGACTCAGTCATGCTATAAAACCAAACAAAATATCAGAAACTCATTTCTTCCAAATATGTGTGCCTTCAAAAAATTACGTACGGAACGTCCATCTCTTCATCATCGGAATCATGTGCTAGTTCCAAGTATGGATTATTCACAGCCGGTCGAAATTTATACCCCGTCAAAACGAAGAAAATGAATGTGGTCATCTCCCGGAACATGTCGTCAAGCCATTCATACTGAAAAGGTACGGTGATCTGAAATTTAGACACATTAAAGAGAAATATTATATGCCAGTTCCTTCCATGATAGGTCTCGTAAGCGATGAGTACCTTCAAAAGCATTTGAACGATGATTCTTGTAAAATAGATGTAGCACACCACAATAATATAGAAATGCCTAAAAAGTTTAAGCTTTCTTAAATTTGAAGCTGCTTTTCCATCAGTCTGCGAAGCTTCTTGTAAATGACGAATAGACCTGAAATAAAAGAAAAACGGATGATATAAATACCTATGCGATACGACTTTTTCTAGTACAGCTTAATATGGCATAAAATATACCAAACTACCGCTTACCAAACTACAGGAAACAATATCGCACAGCAGCATAGCAGATCGACGGATATGAAGATAACTTGCCATGTTGTATGAACAACTTCCCCTTCTTCAGATTCTTCGATTATGATTTGTGCTACATTTGCTAATACCTGCACAAGAAAATGAAATTGGAAAGAAAGGTTAGTCAGACACCATTAAACTTACAAGTATAGCGCTTTAAGAACTTACTTGTAAGGGAATGACAATCATAAAAATCTTCTTGTCTTTGTCCGAAAGTAAGTGTTTGACAAAAGCATAACCAGTTCCAATCAAAAGTATCGTGATAAATAGCAGGGCTCCCTTCAATCTAGAAGTCATAAAAGCAATCTTATCACATTGTCGTATGACACGTACACCTGATTGGAAACCAAATTTTTAAGTTTAACGTACAAGTGTGCAATGTAATACAGAACTGCCCATCCTTCTACATGGGCTCCTTCAGTCTGAATGAAATGGTAGTTCACCGAGTGGAAAAACAACGACAAGCTTTTGAGGTATACCAAAGCTCCCATTAAATAATGTATCTTAAAGACGGAAACGCCCGTTTCTCTCCTTGAGTGATCAAACAATCGTTAGAATATTAGTGTTTCAAAAATAAAAACATTAATAACACAAATGTTTTACGCACAACAGAAAGCTTTTCTGTATGCAGACACTTACTTGCTTTTGTTTAAAATAAACATCCAGAAACAACCAGCGATGAAGAACAACACAGACATCATAAAGTACAGCGCAGGAAGTGGCATTTCTCCAGCAGACAGGTAGTTCTTATTTAGATTCTTTTCCACAAGGCTCATCTGGATCCACAAATGTTGACAAAAAAACTAACTAGAACACCTTATACTGTACTTTACTAATAAAAACACAGACACAACTTACGTTCAAAGTGACCCGGCTGTCTGACTCCTTTGCGCAATTATGAAAATATAAATTGTACAGTCCTTCACAATCCTCACCCGCGATATATACGACAAACTAGAATGTCATCATAAGAAGCTATTAGAACTAGCAAAAACATGGCAAGTTGTAATAAAACCTCATAATTATGCAATCTTTACTGTGAAGGAATACGAAGTTTTTCCAGAAGGTAAAACTGTGGCATTAAGTGGGATATTAACTCCGGAGCAAGTGATAGCTGGATCTGAAAATCCTCCCTTTGGTAGGAAGTCATCAGCATCATTTTCTTCGGAAGAATGTGGAAGTTTAGGGTTATCGTCACTTTTCAAATCGTCATCAAGTTTGACTTCTTCAACGGCTTTCTTCTCTTCAGTCTTAGCCACTCCAACACCTGTCTTTGACTGATCATTGATTGGCGACCCAGATGGTGCATTCGCGGAAGGAACATCAGCTACACCTTCCCTGCTATGTGACTCTCCAGTTTGAACAGGATTCACACCACCGGCCGCACTAGGTAAAACTGTAACATAACGCAACAAAGTGGTTGAAAAATTGGTAATGAATGAAACCGTTAACATACAATAACTGACAAAAATTAGCAAAACAAAGACTAAAGCCTCAAATGAAATGAAAATTAGCTAGACAGGACAACTATAATATAAATAGTAGAGGCTTATCATGATACTTCCTAATCCGTCTGTTTCACTGTAATTGCTACTATATTCAGCTGTAGAATTATCAAAGGGTAGATCATAATCATTGATTCCCATAATTTCGGCAGTACCATTCCGTTTCCTGCGCTGTGGTTGAGTCATAATGTTTCTGAAATCGCTTCGGGATTTAGGAACGCCCTGAATAGAGTACGGGATGCTTTGAGTGGACTTATATACATGGACGCTGGACGTTAGAATCCGACTACATTCAACTTTGACACTAAAACAAAATGCATATAGATTACACATACTGACTGACACGGATCTTCCACGGCTACATGATGAATTAATGAACGAAATGTATGACTTACGATTTAGAGTCGAAATCCAACGCGAAAAGAATACTGGAACTTTCATCTTGTGGCTGTCGAGGTTCCAATGCACAGGTGCTTTGAATATCATGAGGGTATGGGTTAATACCGTCTTTCAGCGTTCGGTCCACGGTGAATCCAACCTGATAGAACGTTGTGAGGAATTAACAAAGTTTCCCAAATAAAACTAGCAACAGTATAACCACACAAGGTCACTTACAATTCTGTTATTTTCTTTAGCTTTGGACTGTTCCACCGCTGGTTGGAGATAAATTTCATTAACCTTAACTTCCATATATCCTCCTTTAAAAAATCCGAATGACGTTATATGAATAAGTCTCCGGGCATCGTCCTATGCGAGCAAATTTCATACAATCATTAAAGTGAATACTTTTAATGTTCTTTACGATGCTTTGCTTTACAGGCAATATAATAAAAATACCCTTAAATGCAGCTGGTGCTTTCTGCCCTCACAGTATTTAGGCGTCTCCAATATCATGACAAGCAGGACCAGGCCAGTAATCATCCGAACACTGAACGGCATGTTGACAAATTTTTTCGCACTCATGTTGGCTCGTTAATTATTGCTTTCACTAAATCATTTACAACATAACATTGTTCACTCACACAAGACACATTCACTTTAAGGTTTTAGGATTGAAGTAGCACATGATAAGGTTCAGGTTATCAGTTGTATGGATGTGTCATTCCTGCAGAACAAATCACTACAGCTGGGGTTTGTGGTTTACAGCTGCGATCATTACTCAAAACTGCATTCATCAGCTGGTTTCGCGTCAACCAAATTTACAGTTGGAAGGAAAACTTCATACGCGCGTTGGAATTGGAATCATTTTGCTGACATTAGATACAAAACAGCCAACCGTAAGAACCGGCATGCATGAAATTACACAAACGTTAAAAGTTCACTTGAATCAAACAATCTGGTTGTGGTTCCTGATTGTTGATGTTGCTGAATGACCAATTACTATTGAAGGAGTTTATCGGAACCGCATGTGCACTTAATATGTAATACGTAATATCAATTAAACCAACTTCGGATAGAATCTATTTTTGACTATTGATTTGGAGACGTGTTTCAGTCCAAGTAATTTTACACGCAGCAGCATGAAATGAAAACATACGTCTTCTAAAAAAATACTAACTTGGTCGGCTGTTGTGATACCTGTATTTCCGTCCCAGAGAGTGCACTTGCAGACTACACCGTTTCTAAAGCAGTCTACCACCTTCAGGACGCTACTACTAAGCTATGCTGCATACAAAAACCTAGTTTTCGGTTTCCGCAATTTTCAACATGCGACATAAAGAAAGTGGATGATGCGTTCTCTGCGTTTTGACAAGTTTGTTTAATCTTAATCCTACATAAACAACTCACACAAGTCACACACCTACCGATATGATATGATAATGGTCTCGGGGAAAGGTGACCTTAATGGCAACTCATTATATTCACATACCATACCACTATACATCAAATAAAGTACTAATGACTTTCAGTGTCCCGTTGCTAATTGAATGTTAAAGATGGCTACAGTCCTTACAGATTCATATGATGACTACAGAGTATTAAACTATAAAGCCACAGGATAAAAACGACTTCTGAAATCATAAACCACTCAACAGATTTCAGTCAAGTTTCCCCTTGCATGAGCTAGTTTATGAACCATATACTGACTGACACATATACAAATTAGGAATATTACTAAGTGCCTACATATGTACAATATTTTAATCATATTTTTGCAAATCTTAAGAGCTTTCTTTAATTTTTCGTTCGTAAACAAACTTTTACAAGCAAATGGGGTTCTTTTGGAACTCCGGTTGAAAATCTGGTTCCAGAGAGCCACAAACTTATACCTTGGAGTATATCTTTCATGAGGTTACACAAGTGTTCTTTTATAGCCTCAGGACTCTCATTTTTTATTTAAAACTTTTTCCCAGTCATAAGATTATCTAGAGAAAACCGTCTCTTGCAGTAGCTGCATAATAGATAAAATGTTAATTCAAACTAGTTTCTGGATGTACGCTGCTAGTTATAACATACTGTCGATCATGGAGAAATGTCAGTAAACACCATTGACAGTAAGCAGTCTTCTTCTTGTAGATACAGATATTATCCGAGCCGGAAATTAAATTCATTACTTGAGCGATTACCCGTTCCATCGTACGACTCTTTTTTTTCAATCTGAGTAAATAAAACTGGGTGAATTAGCAGTTATGTAGTTTGATCCTCTCATTTCCCTTGTCCATCAAATGTGGCTTCATGATTCTTTGGGCTTTCCATCACAGCGACTCTCACAAAAGATTCCTACTTTCCTTTTTGCCGTCTTAGACTTTCTCTTCTCGCTCTTGTCTACTGGCGACCACTCATTTGTTTTTTGCGTAAGAAAACAAACTCTTTTGCTGCCACTGTATTAAATTATTAATGGCTCGCTGCTTTTACTTTCATCTGGAAAAGTAAGTCCTTTTTTCCTGACGCTTTTGCCACACCAATGCTATCAAGTAAAGAGACTCTCCAATATGAACCATTAACTGGCTAATGTACCGTAAATGTCCTTCGGACTGGTAATCCTTCGATACAGCCTACACAGTAGCATAACTCAGCAGAGAAGCATGAGGTAAGTTTTTCCCCTTCACAAAATCTTCCATTAATGCCTCTCTTTTTATGAAACACCGCAATGTTTGCATAATACAACAATAAATGTTCATAAAGTAGGTGTATAACAAAAAAAAAAACCATTTCCTACATGAAATTCACTGACTTTCTCTCTGAAGGTAGAGAAAAGAGTAAGAAACCAGTAGTCATACTTTTATTAGCTATAAAAAGACAAGGTACCATCTGGGGTGGGTTTGTTGTTTGCCCGACTTTCTCGTTCCAAGAATCACTTTAGCTTTGTTTTTTT